>MU790831.1:0-29029 GCA_027886635.1 Lentinula boryana | reverse complement strand
AGCAAGATGGATAAGCGCCTAACAGCGCCTTACTGGCTCTCTCACGCCTACTATCTTATCCTCTGATAAGCCACCTACAGTGACTTATCTCGGAATAAGATAGATTTGCTGGATCTCCATATATAATATATAGGTATGATGCATATCAATATTATTTTGGGATATATATTCGAGAGGGTTTGGCTGGGGCTTGGCCCCGCGCTCCCGCCCGTGGACGTGACGTCCCGTACAGAGCCAGAGCTCCACAAACACGTCCCGGCGGTCAGAAAAAACCCAAAGAGAGTGGCGGCGAAGAATATATTTAGTTTTAATACCTATTAGTTGTAACTCTACTCGAAGTCGTTGGTATCGATACCGTTAATACATGAGTCAATAAGGGAATTCGGGATATTATGCGTTTTACGATAATCATCCAGTACTGATTTCAAACGCGAAATTTGGTCCGGTTTATAGGCCTTTAATATATGAGCGGGAAGTATCTCTTCGAATCGGCGCCAGTAAATAAGGAATGCAAGAGATGTCCAGCCTCCGATAGCTGCAACGATTTCCGGTGGGACCTTGGCAATAAGTAATTCCACTGCCCCACCAATACGAAAACTATGTCCTTGCACGTATAGCAATCCTTTACCTTTCCAGACCGAATTGCAGAATGCCAGAAAGGTCGACTTGACCATATGTTGAGGTTTTCCAGATTCATCTGTATACCCAAACAGCGAAAATTGGTCAGGAAGGTTATTGTTGATCTCCAAGTGCCTCTTCATAGCCGTGAAAGGACATAATACGTTCAATTCATCATGTTGAGCCACTCCTGTGACCGAAGCTCCGAGTTCCTTAGTCGTTTTTGTCCAGGGAATTCGGAAGTTGACCGATTTGGGTGTCTTATCGGGATGAAGTGAAAATGAAATTGATGTATTACGGGCGACATGATATCTCAGGTCGAAACCCGATTTGGAAGGGATGGTTAGTTCACCTAGCCTTCGGCATCCCCAGAAAGCATTACATGCGACGGCCCATATAGCACAATCAAATGATACATCGAAATTCAATGCAAAATATATAGCCAATAGGTGAGCGAGGGTAATTGGATTTCTGATGGGCCGTTTGTGGTGTGCCCCTGCTATGCGCGAACCTGCTCGGGCGAGTCGCACTTTCCGAGAATCCGATGGCCATGGGGCACCGTGAAGATCGTGCCATGCTCGCAGACCCGAGAGCCACCCCTTAATACTGGCCCCAGAGACTTTCCCCAAATGGAAGCCAATAAATCCTGTAATGAGGTCTTCGCTAGCTGGCATTCGGAGTGTCTCGGGTATGTTCATTGCATCGCAGAACTGGTTAAAGCGCAATATTCCTGCTGCATAGGATGATTTCGTCGAATTAGCTAGTCCTCCATGCATAGCTTTGTCGCCTAGCTCTAAGATTTCGGGTGTGAGTTCTTCGGAAATGTATTGCCGTTTAGCTACTGAATATGGTGTATTCCATGCGTGAATACGATCCTTAGCTTGAACGTTAGGCCGGAGGGTATTAGGGGTGATAATGGGGTCTAATCTGGACATTTGGGTTGCGGGTGGTATGGGCATTTGGCTCATAATTTTTGGGTTCGGTGTTGAGTGAATTGATGGCCTGTATCGGGATATTCGGAGAGATGGTCTACCATTAGGCAATGTCTTGTGGTGGTGAGTAGTTGGTTTTATTGGGGAAGGATTCTTTGGGGAGGGTTTTGCATTGATTCGAAGTAACGAGAAGCGAGGTCTTTGAGGATTCAATATGCGCGGGATATTGGTCCTCACGCCGGAACTGTTCGGCGTTGTGCTATCGGTTGTGCTAAGCATAAGACAAAACTTCGTGAAGCTCGTCTGGGAGCTCGATTGAAGTACGTAGTCTATCCTCCGGGCGACCCGATATCCCGCGCGAGATGGGGTCAGCCGGATTCTTTGCAGATTCAATGTATATGATGCATGGTTCAATAGAGAGGGATGTGAGGGTTGCGAAAGTTCGACGAACGGATAAATTGATCCATTTGTTTGGGCTTCGGGCTTTGCCCATAGCTCCGATAGTACCTTTATTGTCGGAGTGCATAAGGACGTATACATCCTTGAATCCCATGGCTTCGAGATAGTACCCAACTAGCTCAATAGCTAGAGTCTCCAACCAACATATGTCTCGCCCATCAATTTTCCATCCTTCTTTGAGCTTAAATGCAGTGAATTTCCCCTTTATCCAAATCCCAATACCCCATTCTGTCGAAGCATCCACGTATATTCCAAGATCAACCAGGGGACCTCGGGATTTGAGTTGGCGATAGTAAGTCGGGTCCTGGAGGATTTCGACCCACCATTCGAGCTCTCGAATAATCCCGTTAGTAAGGTATTTCCCGGATTCAATTTCTCTGTTTCGATAATTCGACATGAAATTCGAGATAGCCGGGAGATGTGACCGTCCTTCTATGTATATGAAAGTGATATAACACAGGGTTCCATGTATAATTTCGACGTCATTAAGTGGAGCCTTGAGATTCTGCGTTCGAGGTACGGGTTCATTGTATGTGAAGTCGACTGGTTGACGTATGTTCAATTTTCGTGAAGGTGCATATTTGGTAAGGAATAGAAACAGACGGAACAAATACTTTAGGCATTTTTCTTCGGGTAGGCTGACTCGTTGACGGGGGATATCCCATAAGAGTCCAATGAATATAAAAGTGTCGATGAAGAATGGGTCGCCCTTTTTGTCGGGCGTGTGCCAGGGTGTGCCGAGGCCAGCGATTATAGCTAAAGCGCTCTCTCGGTTATATGCATAAGTTCCATCAGCTTTTGGTGACCGAAATACCGCCAGGTCATCTTCGACCTTAGCCACAGGAAAAACACCACAACTTTTCCAAATGTCACGAAGGGCGGCTGATATCATGCCTGAGTTGCTGCTGGCAGAAGATGCGCCGAAACAAAAGCAGTGATCAATCCAGAATCCACCCCCAGGATCGCGGCAAATTAGATAAGGCTTGTGTGATGGATGGAGAGGGACAGTGCGGTGGAATTTTTTGATATCCATGGTGCAAGCTTGTGTGCCGGGAGGTGCGTTGATGATCTGGTGGTGTAATATAGTCTATTAGTTACATATAACTTGTTGAGTATTGTCTGAATACCCATTGGGTAGCTCCATAGTCCATTGGACACGTCGAGGATCCTTGGCATATATAAGCCGTTCGTGAACCGTTGGTTCTGATTGATTATAAATGTGCCATTGGCTATTCGCGAACCATTGGTTCGGATGTCTCATAACCCATTGGGCTCCGATGATATATGGGCCATTGGTTCAGCTCGATAACCATTGGTTACGATGATATGTGGGCCATTGTCCCAGATCGATAACCATTGGTTACGATAATATATTGATATTGCCCATTGGGCGTGGTATATGAAATCGGAAGGAAAAGAAATATAAGCGGATTTCGTTACTCACCCATTCAGCAACCATTGGTGCTGAGTCAAATGATGTAGGGAACTTCTCTTTCTCCACGAACGAATTGACCGACGGTACTGAATTTCCCTCTTGGTCTTTGCCACCTTTTGATAGGTGCCTGCAAACCCTGAATTTCGAAGGTTTACCTGGCCCCTGTGTCGATTCGGCCACAATGAACGGGGATGAAATAAATTTACCGCCAACGATACGTTCGGTCGTCTCTTGTGTAAATGGGCCCGACATGCGCCCAGCTTCCTTCTCCTCCTTGAGGTACTCGTATACCACCTCGGGGTGTTGCTTGACGGAAATATGATTCGGGATTATGATAGTTTCAGTTATAGCAGGTAATTTGCCAAGATGGAATCCTTGCTGGAGGTTTCGGACGAGGAGAGGGTAACGGTCTGCGAGATTATGAATAGCGAGTTCTATGGTGAAAGCCGCCGGATCGTAAGGAGTAATTATGCGACGAAAAATCTTGATTTCTTCGGCAGATGCATCTGGGGCCGGTGAACGTGGTATTGTATCATTTGAGAAGTCATGGAAAGGAAGTGAAGGAGGAAGATGTGTGCTAATGAAAGGATCAATTGGTTCGGGCGCAAGATGGGTGGTAGTCGCGGCAGGAATGGGAGCCTCCGCATAATGAGCATATATGCTCGTTCCGTGGGCATCCCTTGTTGCATATCCCGAAACAATTGAAGAGGATACAGATTTTGTCGTTCCCGACGCGTGTTCTAAGTTCGGTCCCGCTGTATGATGCGAAGGGAAATTTACCGTGGTTCGCATTTCTATCCCCAAGCTTGTGACCTCTCTGTCCGCATCCGATGCAACGAGGAACGAAGTCTTTTTCCTGGTTGCCAGCACGAAATGGCTGGTTGGATGGCGGGGAAAAGGGAGATTTGAATGACGAACTGTATTTCCTGGGATATGAGGGTGAGGATGAGGACGCGTGTTGATACGGGAGATCCTTTTGCGTGTGTTGCTTCGATTTTGAGACCGCGATTGCCTTGATTTCGGTCCATGTATGAGCGTATATGGACGCGTCGAATTCCATGTCCAGTTCGTAGTGGCGTTGGCGAAGCTTCACCTCGTAGGGTCTCCATATGTCGTAAAGTTCTTCGGAATCTTCCTGGTTAACAAAAAAGTTAAAATGAGATTTGAAGAATAAAGCGCGAGGAGTATTCTCGAGCGACATAGCTCGAGATGATTCGAATGCGTAGTAGTTGTCATAGGCCTTCCACCAATCCAGAACCGTCATTTCCTCGTCCCTAGAAGGACCTGTTTTCGCTTCCTTTATCTTCTTTTCCATATCGCTAATACTTAGTATATATTTCTTATCTTCGTGGGCAACGCGTGTACGGTCGATTTTGTGAAGGTTTGAGTTGATAAAAGAGAGATTCTTCGGTGTGAAGAATGCAAGAGGGAAGGTGTGTTTATGTTTGGCGGTGAAAAACATTTCCTGTGGAAAGGAAATAGGGTTGGGTTGTGTAGCGTCGATTTTCGTTAATATAGCGTCGGGTTCGAGAGTCCATTCGCTGTTTCCTGTTTTCGATCTCGTCTCCTTCTCCTTCATAGCATCCTCTTTGTTGGCCCTGTTCAATTCCCTGATGGTGGCGGCGTCGAGTAAAGGTTTGACTGATGCGAATACGTCTGAGTCCGAGCGTATGTCGTCCATTTCCTCGTCTTCGATTGTAATCAGAGATTCTACGTCTGATACCTCGTCTTCATTGCTACAAGCCCTTTCTCTCCTGGCTCTATTCCTGTCCATAATCTTCTTGTTCATCTCTAACCTCGACTGGAGTGGTAATTTCTTCAATTTGGCGATAATCCGGTCGTTTGCGTGAGTACGGCGATTTCTGTTTGCGCGATCGAAAGACGCGTCGTAGTGCATGAAACGTTGTCGTTTGAATATATTTCCGGAGACCATTGCGTTTTGAGAGTTTTGAACGAGAAAGAAAGATGAAAAGGTTCGATATCTATTATTTTGTAGACGGTGGTGAGAGCTGACAGCAAGATGGATAAGCGCCTAACAGCGCCTTACTGGCTCTCTCACGCCTACTATCTTATCCTCTGATAAGCCACCTACAGTGACTTATCTCGGAGTAATTGATCGCGTGACTTCGTATTGGGTTTGTGCATGCCCCCCGGGACAAGACACGACAATACACGACAATACAGGCCCGAATTTCGCCACGCGGATTATATTTGCTGATACTATTGCTGACTGCTTGGACGGTCTTCCGTCCTTCGAGGAATCGAGCTGGGTAGATCCAGCCATCAGATACATCCAGCCCTTGAATCCGGGATGCAAATTTGGCGAATCAGTTGACAGTACTACAAAGGTATTAAGGAGAATCAAATCCGAATCCGAAATTTGAATCGCGCAAGAATCGCGTAGCGCAACATCTTGTGTAACGCGTTAGTTTTGATGATTAGGTGCTCGTAACTATTCCAATCAACTGCTGAACGCTACAGCATCAAGTTGCGGCTTCTCTTTATTAAGTTAGGTCGTTCTCTTGAAACTATTATCCCGAATCTGATCTCCGAATCAAGGATATAACTCAGAGTCCAGAATTTGAGTGTCTGACGGAATCTTTGTCAAAGGTGACCTGGCCTTGTTTCTCTAATTGGGATGTTGAAAAAAGTGCACTGGCCCCCAATATGAACGAACGGTATAAAAGAAACTGCAGAAGCTTCAGTCGCTTCACCAAATCAGTCTTTGGAAGATGCTCTATCAGGCATTGACCGCTGTATTCTGGATTCTGTCTGCCCTCAGCGCTCTTGCAACTGCTCAGACTGCTTCAAATGCTTCACTTCTTGATCCTTCTCTCTATAAAGATGTGAATGTATCCAGAGGACTTGTCTATCACTACTACTACTCCCCTCCCTCTCAGGTGGGAAAGCCAACTCTTTTATTGCTCCATGGGTTCCCAAGCACGTCGTATGACTGGCGGCACCAAATAGCTTTTTTTCAGGACAAAGGGTATGGGCTCGTTGTTCCAGATATGCTGGGCTACGGTGGTACTGCCAAACCCGTCGACCCTGAATTCTACAAATCCAGCTTGATTTCTCGTGATATGGTCGACCTCTTAGATGCAGAGAGCGTCAACGAAGCCATTGTGATCGGACATGATTGGTATGCACATCTTGAGCTTATGCACCGGAGACAGATCATGACCTTGAAGTTGCTATCTCTCTACAGGGGCTCGAAGATCGTTGGTCGTCTTGCGAACTACTTTCCTGAACGTTTCTCTGCATTCGCATTCTTTTCTCTCGGATATTTTCCGCCAGCCGTCCTGGAGAGGAGTTACGCAGAGCTCAACAATATTGTAAGCATATGCGCCAGTGAATTATTCAAAATTTTCATGCAAGAATTCACTTTTAGACAGAGCAAGTGTTTGGCTACGGGATCTTCGGGTACTGGGGCTTCTTCTCCAAAGAGGGGGCCGATAATATC
This sequence comes from Lentinula boryana, assembly GCA_027886635.1. Classification (NCBI taxonomy): domain Eukaryota; kingdom Fungi; phylum Basidiomycota; class Agaricomycetes; order Agaricales; family Omphalotaceae; genus Lentinula; species Lentinula boryana. Next base: position 22,122 of record MU790831.1, on the reverse strand, counting down.
ATCGAGAGCCATTTAGATTCCTTTTTCAACGTCACCTTCCCAGCTGACAATATTGTCTGGATCACTGATTTTGCCCCTCTGGGTGCCCTACAAGCGTGGCTTGAAGCAGACAAAATTACCGCGGCAGGAAGTTACATCACTCCCGAAGTGAGAAATATTTTTGACGCAGTCTGAAACACTGTTAAATGACATTCTTCGTTTTTCCAGGAGAGAGCTTTACAGATTGATGCAATGCGCGACGAAGGCATGACGGCTGCGCTTTGCTGGTATGAAATTATGACCTCGACGATTGAAAGGGATGATAATCAAGGTCTACACCATCGTTTCCATGTTCTCGACTGCTCTGATCAATCCACTTCTTAGGCATCCCTCAAGAGAACCTTACCATTAAGAAGCCAGTGTTTTTTGGTGCTGCCCTCGAGGACTACGTTGCCGTTGCTGCCAGTCAAATCGCTTCGATCCTACAAGTCAGTGAAAACACAACGACTATACAGCAGTATGATTCGGGACACTGGGTCATGCTCGAAGCTAAAGACCAGGTCAACTCTGACCTACTTTCCTGGATCGAGAATCTGTGAAAGATCTAGTGGGATAGAGTGACGACTGTAGGTACAAGGGAATATAGATTCTCGAGGTTATGTTTGAGAGATGGCTTTGGCAATCCTCTTCCATACTAGCGTGAGCGGGTGTTACACACAAACCGGAATCAGTAATACCAAGGTCTAAACTCCTAAACCTTGATAGTTTGTTAGTCTACATTTCATGTTTCTTCTGGACAAATTTTTCATTCTTTTTCCACGTGCGAGCACGTTGGAACATGAACATCAAGAGATCGCAGTTTATTGATCTGCTTGTCACATTTCTGCACTTGTGAGCACAATGGAAGGAACTGGAAGGAAGCAGGGAAGTTTGTCTCATTGCCATAGTCCGAGTGCTGGAACATCATGACTCTGCAGTTAAGGGGAACAGTTTCACGGTGTATTTTGAGCACGTGTAACGTTACAGCCTCAACTGTTAAAGTTAATTCTTCAAGAATGAAAGCTTGAACGACCATTAGATACACATGGCTCATATATGTACAAGTAAATTAAATCAGTTAACTTCAGGACAATTCTTGGGATAACGAAAACAAAATACACATGGGTAGGGACAGCGCAAAAGTGCAGAGTCAATACATAGTATCAATAAACTGAGGGGAAATTCCAGCCTCAAATGATGGAGGCGATGACACTACTACATGACCATTCCGAAGGAAAATTGAATGACTTGTAGCGCAGCTGAATGACGTCGAGCCAATAAGCCGAGGGTGGCGAGGATATCCACGGAGCCTACTTAGATTGCGGGGCATCGAAACTCTCGGATGTGACGGCGCAAAGTTTGTGGATAAGAAAACATAGCTGAGCAATATAGGCACTGTAATCTTCTCGACTTGTGGATAGCTTCGACATGATCTAGGCAGTTACCAGTATATGATGAGCAAAAGGTAGAAAATGAATAGTGAAGGCACTCACTGTGCAAACTCTGCTTACTTGAGAAGTGTTTGTGGCAATGAGAGCATGTAAAGCTCACGGACATCAATGATTCCTTGGGAGTCAACTGCGAAGTTATACCAAGAAAGTCGGGCTTGGCTGCAGATTGCGTGAAGAAGTTTCCTACCACCAACGAGTGTATAGGGCTCGACTGCACATGCATAACGTCGGAGAGACCGCATGAAGCTGAATTCTGAGGAGGCGGAGCTATATTTGTGCTGGGAGAGCCAACGAAGGGTAGTACTACGGAAGCAGGTGTCGCATCCCACAGGGATTGCGAAGCGCTATCACTATTTACTATAATTGAGACCAGAAATCAGCAGAAACAAAATCAGGAGTACTCACATACCAGTTTCCTTGTCCGTCGCATTTAATTCAAATTGTGATGTTGTTTCAAAGACCGGGGTCTTTATTTCCATTGAGAGTATTTGTAAGCCTACTGAATTCATACCATGAACGCATGCGCACCGCGAAAAGGAATTGACGTTCAGCATGCTGGCTCTCACTTTCGTCCTGGAAGCAGTCATTCATAGTATTGTGTCTCTGTTCGGGATGAGGATTGTCCGGAATTGATGCGGGAGGAGCATGGTGGGTTGTAATGTACCGATAGTGTTTACTAAAAGACAGAAAAGTCAGATCAAGAAGATAGCAGCGACTCGTCCGCGAACCGTACTGACTTTCGAACATTGTGTGAGTCGGGCATTACAGGCTCGTTGCGGAGGTGGTAGCTTGCAGGTACAGTCCGATTGCAGAGCTGGAGCTACTAAATGGGGTTAGTTTCAGTCAATGAATGTGGCCTGTGCTCCGGTAGTCTTGGGACGATATAAAGTAACCTTTCTAATCCAAAGCTCAATGAAGAATGAGGTACCGAGGATAGGTAAGGACGGGGAAAGGAAGGAAAGAACGGATACGTTTTTTGGGTCGGAGGGACCGCTTTTAAGAATCTGAATTGAGGAACCAGGCTGGTGTCGGAGCGGCTTCTTGGTGCCTATGCAGAGCCCGGAGACATGTAAGGAATGAGGAAAAACATAGTGATTACCCAGGATGGCCAGGTCAAAATGCTTAGCAGGCTCAGAGAATCCGGGTCAATGGCAACATTAAAGAGGTATTGAACCACCGTGGTTCCGTGCTGTTGCAGTGCTATATTGTTGCAGTGCTATATTGAAAGAATACGCTTGTGCCTCGAGGGGAGAGGTCGATGGGTCTTATTGAAACCCATCAAAAAACCTTGTAAACGTCGGGCCCGTTTGTTTTTCGATGGGATCGAATTCCTTCAAATGTTGGAGCAGTGAGTGCTGGATAAATCTCCACGTGAAAAGCGCCTAAACGAGCTAAGCGCTCTTTCGGACTTTCGGCTCCGCTCAATGACGCAATAGGTTCAGCTTTCCTCGAAAATCGACAATCTCTGTTAGTAAATGTCAAAGGCTTCAAAGAAAGCAGGGCAATCCTCATCATATAACTCTACTGAACTGGGCACGAACCCGCATAAAACCCAACTTGACGGTCCTTCAAAGAGTATCAGTGCCAAAAAGAGAAAAGATGGTGGCGGGGCCAAGAAGAAACAGAACCTCAGCAAGAAAGAGCTGAAAGAGCTAGAAAAGCAGCAACGGCAGAAGGCATATGTCGCTCCTACTAAACCCCAGCCGACTAAACCAGATCCCTTGGACTCGACAGGTTTGGCGTATGTACTTCCTGGAGAGTTGGTGATCGTATTAAGGAATTTGGGCAAGAAGGCGGTAAAGACCAGGGAGAAAGCATTGGATGAGCTAGATGCTGGGTGGGTCAATAGTGATAGAGGAAAAGGGAAAGAGGCGCAAGAACAGATTTTGATGGATATGCTGCCTGTTTGGGTGAGTTGTGACATCGCTCAGGCCGTCTTAATCACTCAAAGGTAGTTTGCAGCTATCTCACCTTCCACAACTCTTGTTACACGCATCAAAGCGAATACGGCTCGCAACAGCGAGTGTACATCGGTCATTTATCAGCATTCCCGCGGTATCAGAGCAAATAAAACTTCAGCTGGAAACAGACAGCTCAGAATCAGCAGATGCGATAGGAACTTGGTCCCTGGCTACAAACGATGTTGATCCTGTCGTCGCCAATGTTGCCGCAGAGAGCTGGCGCCAATTCGCAGGAACTTCTCCTTCTCTGTTGTGCAGAGAACAGATTACAAGTTATGCCCAACGAGCCATTCTTGACCCTGGTGGTCTTTACGCGTATCTAAATCCCGCTCCACCCTCACCGTCTGTATCCACACCTACCTTATCTCATAAAGACAAGCAGCGATTGAATCAGAAGAATGTTAAAGGGAAGCCACCTCCAACAAAAGGAAAACCTACTCCTTTGACTGCTAAAGTCTCTGAGGATACCTCTGATCTTCAGCAACCGCAAGGCTTTGATGGGCTCCAATCCGACTCCCTGGAGACAGACACCGATCGTGACGCTAGGATACGCGTTGCTGGTATAGGCTCATTAGCTTTGTTTGTATCAAACTCCTCACTCTCAATAACGTCTGTGGCTGTAGTATGGGACATACTTGGCGATGCTAGACTCTGGTCTTCATTAGTCGGAAACGATCCCGGGTCCTTCGGCTTCGAGCAACCTCCGGTACGGAAGGCTGCGTGGCGACTGGTTGGTGTAGTCAGCGGTGCGTTAGGCATGTTCAAAGAGACCGTATCTGCTGCTACTACGCATTCATTATCGGCGGATGAGAGAATTTCAAGATCTCTGCGAATTCTCAGCTTTTCTGTCTTCCATAGTGCGTGGAACGAACAAGATGTTAGTGTACAGGGTGTAATGTGGCCATCATTGTTGAGATTCTTAAAAGGTGAACTTTCTATATCTCATTCTGATTCTTCTCTTCGCTGACCTTGATTCCGGTATCCTCCTAAATCATAGACAACCCTGAAGCATGGCAATGGGAGATTGAATACACCGCTTCTCAGATGAATGTTCCTCGACAAAGCAAAGATATAGATGCAGAATCGGGATCTGGCTCAGGGTCGGAATCTGACTCTCCTGATGCCGAAAACGAGAACATAGCCGGAAAGACGTTTGTACCATCCCCGGCAGCTTCACGAGCGTATCAATCTCTCCTCTCCTTTCTTGAACGCGGATGTAATGGTTCGCCTATTCAGGCTTACCCTGCTATTGTGATCATTCTTTCTACCATCCCCTCAAGCATTTTACTAGCATCATATCCTTCCCAGCCCCGCCCGTTGCATTCGCTCCCCTTTAATGATCTATTTTCCTCATTCTGGGCTGCCGTCGCGTCTACTACGGTTACTCCTAATCGCTTATTTTCAGGCTCAGGAGCCGACAAAGCAGCCAAAGCGTTCATCGAGACTGTACTCGAGTGTTTGGTGTTCCTGGTCAGGAGGACTGTTTCTCAGTCACAGAATACTAGCTCGGAGATGAAAGTGGATACGGTTGGGTTGAGTACACTCATCAAGACACAAATCAAGCGCGTTTGGGAAGAGGTTATCGGTATTACTGGCTCATCTACGACAAAAGATTCAAACGGGGAAGCAAAAAAGCCCGTGCTGAAGTTGTCTCCTGATGTCCTCGGTACGGCCATAGCTCGGGCTCTACGTGGACTTCGTGGAATCCGACTGGAAGGGTCACTCTACGACGATGCATGGGAGACAGTAGCTCAGTTAATACGAGACTGTGCTGGTAATGTTGCTAATGGTTCCAGCGCAGCGTCTCGCTCAGCCAACGATCTTTCATGGTTCATATCGAGTGTTCTCAAAGCGCTGAACTCTGAGTCCGTTGACTCATCGGACTCGACGAGTTCTGATGCTCATCGGTTGCTCGAGGACGTGTTCAGTCTAGCGCTGGATGGGTGTGAGCGGATTCTCGCTGATTTTGGCTCGGAAGGATTCGGGTCATTGTATCTGTTGACGAGACTCATTAATGCGTTTGGCTCAGACTCAGCCATTGGGGCAGGAAGCAACATGATCCAACATAGCGTGACAACCCGCATCGACACGCTGTTAACACAAAACGCCTACAAATTACTCTCGCTCCGGCCGTTTGGAGAAGACAGTGAAATCAAAGGGAGTAGCTTAGATGGAAAAGACGGTCTAGAGCTGTTAGCAACATATTTGCTTCGTCGTGAATCAGATCGAACGTCTCAATCAATTGAAGCATCAGAAGTTGGCTTATTTTGGTTGGCTTTGTTGGAGCAAGTTGTTGAACAAACTCATTCACATCCAGATCTCGAGAAAGTCGAAGTTCTTCAGCGTCTAATATCCCTTCTCAACCTACTCAAGTCGAAACGGGGCGGAATGGAGGTCGTTTACCGGTTAAAACCAGTCACGGGCGAGTTGGATGAGACGGTTCTAGATTTTGCACAGGACACCGTCATGTCGGGCAGCTCTAGTTCGGGGTTGAACATAATTCGTGACGTGCTGCTCCTCACCCATCGCACGACCATAGGGGAAGAGATCTCACATCCTCTAATAACAATCGCAAGTCTCGTCAAGCTCATCAATACACTCTTATCAAAATTCGAGGATGGTGTAGCGAGCTTGCTAGGAACCAGCGCAGAGAGCGGAAATCGACCGGAGGACCAACAAGAAGAAGAAGGCTTGATAACATTGGATAGGATAGACCGACTTTTGGTATTGATGGAAGTGATTTTAAAGTTACCCCCAGTGAAACTTGTGGACCCAGAGTCATCCAAAACTCCATCATCATCAACTACCCTTCTACCAGCACTCCCTTCAATAAGTATCATCCCTGGTGTTTTCCTCCTCGCTCATGCTCTGCCGCGGGGCTCCTTGTCTCTTCAAGTACAGTTGACAGTTGACAGAGACGACACTATTTTTCACAGTCGTAATAATCTTTGTGTGAGGGCGCAGCGGATTTGGGAGTCTTTCGTCAAGTCCAACATCACTCATACCTATAACGGAAAAAAGGAGGACGAACCGCCCCTACAAGTCGTATCAATCGTTTTCACTTCCATCACTCAAAGCCTTCGGACTCTCCTTTCTAATATTAACGCTAGATGTTCATATCGGTGTTCACCGGAAGATATCGTCGCAGTGTTCGATGTGCTTCGAGATTCAATCACAGCGCAAACTTCAAAAGAATATCTCAACTCGACCCTGTCAACGATGAACCCCGTTGAATCCCTTTTGCCTTCGCAAACCTCATTCGATGCTTTACTAGACCAATTGAATGGCGCGCCGATCAGTCGAAGTCTAGGCGTAGTCGATGAGCTAGCTGGAATTGCCTCAGTATTTGGTTCCTCCACCGCGACTTCAGACCCAGATGACACCCATGCTTATGCCAGATATGCACTTGCCCTTCTACGAATAGTCTCTGATGATCTCCGGTTGGCGAGAGGGCTGCTCACTGCCAGCTCCAGCTCATGGTGGGTTCTCCGACACCTCCTGGTGCTGCGTGTATATGCTGAGGAGGTGGTTATGGTCCCGAGTGCTCATGAGAACAATCCGTTATTTCATCTTGGAATGAACCAACCCGAGCGTGTTCGCCGATGTAGGGAGATAATTGCAAAGGTACATCAAATTTTCGCCTATGTTTTCGCGTCTGTGGAATCCACTGAAGGGGAGAGAGAATGGAGAAAAGATCTCTGTCACATACTTTCTGCATCCACGGATACTTTCATGCCGACTCTTCCGTCTGTTGGTTCCCTTCTCCTCTCCAGCATCCGTTTTGCAGCAAAGACAGATAGCTACCGCGACTGTTGTGTGTTAGGAGAGGTTCTATCCCGCGTGTTTCAAGCTGGCCTCGGCAGTGGTAGTACGGATGGAATTTCAGAAGAAGAGTCAAACTTATGGCTCAATTACGCTCGAAAAATATCTGAATTCGAAAAAGGGAAATCTGCATCGGCACCAATGACAGGGATCACGATTATGTCAACGCTTGTGGCAAATCTGCCTTCATCTTCCTCCACTACAAGCTACTCTTTTTCTCGCCTCGACCGTTATCGCAACGAACTCGCTTCTTCTCTCCTCGGTGTTCCTTCCTCCCGGGCAGCTTCGGATGGGCTTCGAATTCTCTTGACGTTGGTGCTTGGTACCGCACCAGATGTAGAGAGTGAAGCAGTGTTTTTGCCGGTTCAGAGGGCGGTGAATGTGATTAAAGTTTGCCAAAAATGGATTGAGGAAGAGGATGAGAATGGCGAGGAAGAAGATGATGATGGGGAAACAGGAGTTAAGATGGAAGAGCTCGAAAGCGCTATGACGTTGACGTTCTATCACCTTGCTCCGATATTACAGAATGTCCCCGGAGGACATTGGCAGTTCATATTCGATGTGATTGAAAATAACATCGAGGTATGTTTTTCCAATCCTTGACATCAATGATGTTTCTCCTGATTACTCTTCCTGGTATTTAGAATTGCGATTTTAAATTTGTCAGGTCGCTTTCTGTCTCTCATTTTTCCTCGCAGCTTCAACTCCTCACACTTGCTCGCACTCTCCGCCTAATCGGTCACGTACAAGATCTAGCTGCGACAAATAAGTCTCTCAGAGCAGAGTGGAATGAAAGGAAAAATGGTATCATGAAGGGTATAAAGAGCATGATACTTGACGGGGATTCCGCAAACGAAGAAAGTGAGGCAGCTAAAGGAGAAGGTGACGATGAAATTAAATCACTTGATGAGCCGAACTCAGTCCCTGAGAGCGTGTGTCGAGAGCTTGTACTCGAACTGGTCGCTAATCATCTATCAGATGAGTTGATGGATCATCAAACATTTCCCAAGGCGAGTCGTCCCGGTCTTATGCAGTTCAGTTCGTACTTATCACAACCATTGTAGATGTGCCATATGCTCTCATCAAGCACTTCCCACAGCTCTGACATTACATCTTTCCCGTCTTCACTCTCACATTCATCATCGTCCTCACTGTTATCTCTTTCATCTCCGATTCATCACGCTCAACTCGCGTTCCAGATTCTGCATAAGGCTGCAAAAAAATTTACGGAACATTTCGTTCTAGAAGCTGGAGTAGATACGGAGGGCAAACTCGAGGCTCAATTACCAAGAGAGTTGATGGTTTTATTGCAACAGTCTGTGAATCTAGACATCGATGCGGATGACGCAAATCTGACTGGTGGTCGTGAACATGTAGGTCCTCTACTCATGTGCTTCCGTAAACCAAGATATACTAAATCTCTTCACCCAGGCCGTCTTCGTGTACCTCCTGGGATGGATGCTTCTCTTCGATTTGTTTGTGGACACGGTACGCCTTGTGGTTTTGGTCTATACTATCTTCGTGTGTAATCCATAACGACAGTCGATGAAAGTTCGAATGCGCTACATTGACCAACTTCGCAACTCTAGTATCATTGAAGAACATTTTATTCCAAGTGTGTTCAGCCTTTTGAGGCTAGACCGCGGGATCGTCAAGGCTTACAAGTTGGACATGTGGGCTGTGAACGAGTTCTATGTTCAGTGCACGTTTTTTTCTACGCAAAATGTGTTCAATCAGTCTAATTTATGTCACTCTTCAGTCTATGAAGCAGAATCTTCGTCCGGTCTCCAAAATCTTGCCGCACATCTTTACTACCGCGCTCTTCTCACTGTTCCTTCACTGATCTACAACTGGGTCGTAAACTGTCGCGACCGGCAATTATCATCAACCATCGCAGCTTACACTCAATCACACTTTTCTCCCGTTCTCATTCGGGCTGAGCTCGAGCATGTGAAGAGTCCCGAAGCCCAGTCAGAATTTGCCTCGGATGAGAACCCTCTTTCGGTCAAGGTCGCCTCGGGTGCGGTGAATGAAGTGACGGCATCGTACTTGGTGGATGAGCAGCAGCTCGAGATACGGCTGAGGATTCCGGGAGATTGGCCGTTACATCGAATTGAGATCAGGGATACGAAGAAGGTGGGAGTGGATGATAATAGATGGCGTGCGTGGATATTAGGCGTTCAGCAAACTATCTGGGCACAGGTAAGTGCAAGGCGTTGTGTCCTTTTTGACTGACGACATAAGATTTCTTTTGATTGCTAGAATGGACGAATTGTTGATGGTTTAACTTTGTTCAAAAAGAACGTGACGGGACATTTCGAAGGTCAAGTCGAGTGTGCGATATGTTATTCGTACGTTATCTAGCTATGTTTGCAAACTTTCTTCCAGTAACCAAATTTCTCTTTTTCGGCATTGTACTGTAGGCTTATCAACGTCAACGACGGTTCATTACCCAAAAAGCCTTGCAACACCTGCAAGAATCGATTCCATGCGGGATGTCTGTATAAGGTGCGGTTCTTACAATCTCTAGCACCGAACAGACAAGATACTAATGTCCTGATCTGTTCATTGTTTTGTACCTCGTTTGGATTAGTGGTTCAATTCGAGTCATTCATCGAGTTGTCCTTTGTGTCGATCCGATATTTTACACTGATGAATATGTAGTGTAGAAGTGCTATAAAATACTGTATGTAGTTTGCTGTAATTGAAACAGGTCTGGAGTTTTTTTGAAAGCGCCTACGATAAGGGAAATACATTGCTGAACTTCGCGCGTAGGGTACAAGGTTCTAGGAAAGACAAATTGACCATTTATGTATTCTACTGAATCTTCGAAATTAAAACCAGTAGAGGAGGGAGCGGCCAGGTTCAAGGCAGGGTTACTGCTAGTAACCTGAATGTTGTAGAGTCCAGGAGGAAGAGCAACAGACATGATGACTATGAAATGAGCTTGGTTGGTTGGTGCGAAAGTAAAAGTGAGTGAGGTCGAAGGCTCGATGTATCTTACAGGTAAATTTCGCTCAGAATTCATACTTCGATGGCGACTAGTAAAAATTCCAAACCGTTCAAGGTTTATTGAGTGAGTTCTTGGTCATGAAGTAGAACTTCTGGGACTGAATTAAGAACAGAACATTTGTGCTACTAAAGCCGATGTTTCCCTCCAGCAATTAAAATTTGGAAAGAAAAAGGTCGGCGAGACATAGAGTGAATCAACTTCCGTGAAATTTTGGTCCATGCAAGCTTTCTGTTTTGCTGGAGCACCTGGTCGGATGAAAGACACCACCGAGATTCAGTCGATATACTTGTTGGTTCGGTTGCCACTCTGGGGTAAGCATTGTAGAATTGATAGAATTGAAATCAGGGGCTCAGGAGAATGGATGGATTCTTTGACTTCCAAATCCGAGTGGTTATGCCTACAAGATATCGAAACGTCAGCCCAACAGCCTTTAAAAAACGGACTGGTCATTATGACTCATATTCTAGTTCAGGTCCAACATTCCATTGACCTCGGAATTTCTTTGACAACATTTGCAAACGTTCTTTCCAAAAAAAACAAGTGAGCCTCTTCACAGTTCACTATTGGCCTTAGTATAGAGTAGTCTAAGCCACGGTTCACAAATAGATATCTATACCTCCATAATCACTCGAACAAACTTGCGGATTCCCCCGAGGACAGCAGGAAGCCGAGGGCCGTGTGATGAATCCCAATGCTAGAAACAAGTCGAAGTTACCATGCCAGAATGAGGCAGAGATCTCCGACTACCCATTTCCTTAAACCAAGATATTGGAGATAGACCTTGTAGCGTTAACTAGCGGTATTTGAGAATGCCGACCTATCTCGCAGGTTTTGGGCGTGCCGCGTTGTCCTATTGCCACACAAGCTTGGGAATGAGGAAGCAATAATTCTTCTTGGATAATTCTACTCATTGCCCCAAGGTACGTATACGCTTACTTGATCCAATGAAACGTATCACAAAAGTTTGTCCGGGTTTAAAGCAATGATCAACTTGCTTGACATGAACTTGGACTATCGTGGATAAATGTGAGGCTTCTATGAAACCGCCAATCGAGGGAGTACGATAAGCTTGTAATATACTATCGTTGGAGATTCATAATATATTGTGCGGAAACTTATTTCCCTATTATTCTGGAGCATGAACAAGGAACTCAAATAATCGGGGGTAGCCTTAGTACCACGGAAACAATACCTAACTTGCCGTGAGTAGAAGCTCCTTTTCTTCAGCACATGCTTGTACTAATTCAAGACGTCGAACAGATTGATATCGGGGAAACTGTTGAAGTGGGCACCAAGACTTCGACTTCATGTGTGTGGCACCCACCACTATCCCGCTCTTCTCAAAACCTAAACAATACCAAGTATCAATCTCAGAGTTAATTAATAAGTGTGTCTGCGCATGCTTTTGCTCTTTTGAATGATCCTTCAAGTCCTATAGTTTGAGGATTGATTCATATTACCTATTCCGAGCTTGTAAAATGTGCTTTGAACCGTGTGAATCTACTAGTAATTAATGATGACTCGGACCGATTGGCACAAGTAACAGGTGTTGATGTAGAAGAAGATGATAGCTAGGACAGGCTAGGACATGCTGTGGTGAACCTCATGGTAATGAGCGAGATTATGATACCTGACAAAGTCCTTCCGAGTGGTTGAGAAAGGTACTCAAACAAAATCATGCCCTTCAGATGTGACTCCAAAGTTGGGAGAACTTTAGTTTGATGTACCTAAACTAAGCCATGAGTCATAGTGAGTTTTACTATGGAGCACGCAATTGATGCGCGATAAGTTAATCCTTCGATGGAACTTGAGAATCTCGGTGGCGTTTTCCGCCCGAATTCAAAGGTTGGAAAGACAGAAAGCTTGCATGGTCCAAAAATTCACGGAAGTTGATTCACTCTATGTCAACTACTGGTACTTGTCACCAATGTTCAGCTCACATGGGCAGGGAGGACTTTTGGAAAGCACTTGTCCGCCAAAATCTATAATACTTACAAATTCGTACGAGGCTATTGCTGAGGTATAAATACTGAGCAAAATCTGCCTTCAAGAAGTATCGAGCCATTGTTCTCAATCACTTTACCTAACACACAAGCCAACAAAGCTCACTTCATACTCAACATGTCCGTCGCTCTTCCTGCTGGACTCTACAACATTCAGGTTACTAGCAGTAGCCCTGCCTTGAACCTGGCCGCTCCCTCCTCTGCTGGAGGAAACATCACTGTGAATACATCCAGCAGCCAAGTAGTAAGTCAACAGAGTTTCATTGTGTTATGTTTTAGTTCCTTATCTCATCATGAGCTCGTTCACTGACTACTTATCCGTTGATTAACAGTGGCAAGTTTCTGGTGACGGCGTTCTTACAGCTTTCACTACTTATGCTGGCCAAGCGAGGACCAACAATTTCCCCGCTGCTCCAGGATCCAATGTGGTCGCTAACTCTGGAAGTTCCGCGCAGTGGATCATTACTGGAGTGAAACTGTGAAGTTATTTTCTGAATCAAGTATCTTACTGTTGCTCATTACTTTCGTAGTATTTCCAACTCTTATTGGACCGGATACATCATGGCAAACGACGGGACCCAGCTGTTCTGGAACCTCGACGGTAACAATGTGAATCTCATGCTCACTTCTCTGTGAACACCGTTATTGACATACTGCTCTTCAGAACGTTCTCGTTAATCCGAGTAGCTCCAAAGCCCAGTTTACCTTCAAACCTGTTTCTATTTGAGTTTAGGAATGAGGTCGGAATACGACGGTGTAATCGTACATTGTTGTCATATTTGTGCGCGCTGTCTCGGGTGTACTAGCAGGTTGTTCAACACAACACAGAAATTCTACGAATAGTGTAGTCCAGCTGGAAATCAATTTCATTTCTTATTTAACAGCAATGAGTAACGAATAGCGAAGGGATATTTTATTAGACGCCACAGGGTTTTCGAAACAGAGGGCGGAATCAATCTTTCAGACCATACTTACTCCTATACTCCTCCATATCTTGCAATTCCTTCTTCATCCCTTTACTCTCCAACCACGCTATGAGGTCGCGCATCCTCAAAATCGACTTAACTCTCCCCTTCCCAATGATTTCTTCAACTTCATGAACCGTACTACTCGCTCCATCTTTTCCAACTTCCTCCCGATCTAAAAGCTGAATAACACCTACAACATCACCCCCTTCCCTACTGACAATGTCGATAGCTTCTCGTACTGCGGTGCCTGCAGTCATCACGTCGTCTAAGATGACGACTTTCTTGTTGGACACAGAACATCCTACGAGCGACCCGCCTTCGCCGTGTGATTTGAGTTCTTTGCGGTTGTAGGCAAACCCAATGCCAGTTTCAGGAGTCGTCGATATAATATTTGGGGAGTCGCGGTAGTGTGTGTGGAGGACGAGAGAGGTAGTAGCGGCGAAAGGTATACCTTTGTAAGCTGGTCCAAAGAGGACGTCGAACGGTGGTATGGGTGTACTAGTTTTATCATTTAAGGATGAGGGCTGCTGTGCTGCGACGATGGTAGCGGCAAATGCTTCGGAGAGAACAGCGAGGATTGGTCCTGTGCTGAGCAATCCGGCATTGAAAAAGTAAGGGGAGATTCTAGGTATAAGAGTCAGATAAAGTGATCAAATCAAGCATCCAATGAGGAAGACGATGAAGAATATCAATATCTACACCAGCACAAACGAACATTATAAATGAAATCGAATACGGGCGATCTCCAGTTCGTGCCCAACCCGAAGCTTCAGATGCTCAGTGAAGCATACATATACTTGGCACTCACCGCCCAGATTTTAAAGTGAAAGATCCAAATTTAAGAGCTCCGCAGGACATGGCTTTGTCAATTAGGTCTATTTGGTATTGCTTCAATAATGAAGATTGGGAGGATTCCAAAGGGAAAGAGTCAGAAGCCATCGTTTAAGTTGTTAATATTGTGTTTATATTGCGCACTCGCTTGTCGTCGTGATTGCAGGTCAGTCGTCTAAGGATTCCGGATGCGAGGGAGCTCTATAAAAATTCTGCAAACTTGGGCGATGAAAGATAAAGTTATAGGCGCTCAAAGTTTGATAAACGGGCCGAGATTTTGTACGAAGCGCGCGACACGTCAAGGCAGCTCTTTCTCTTCAACCATTTGGGATCATCTCGAATGAACTTCTGTTCTTCGTCGTAGTCTCTAGGCTTAATTCCAACAAAGTTACGCGACACATTCAACTCAATAATCCGACTTCACACCTTCACGAGTGTTCGAGAATCTTACAAATCAGAAAACAATGGATGCCTTCGTAGCAGAAATCAAGAAAATACCACCTGTTACACGCTTTCTGTCTATCTCCCTAATATCAGTTACTGGGACGGTACTGATGCACCTGGTGAGCCCGTACAAGGTGCTATTTCATCATTCCTTGGTATCTGGTGCAAGAGGATTTGAGGTGAGGATATGACTCTACCTACGTCACGTTTGGAGACTCAGATGTACTTAGGTCTGGCGGTTGTGGTCGAGCTTTTTCCTCGGAAGTGAGTGTCCTCAGGACTTGATAAGAGCTATGATACCGAACTATTATTCTTTCAATGGTCAGGTGGAGGATTGAGCTTCATTTTTGAGATAATAATGCTGTAGTACGTCTTCTCGTACCGTTTAAACTCCTGCCACACTCTTACATATAAATCACATAGTCGAACAGGAAATGAACTTGAATCCGGACCCTACCTCCGAAAATCATCAGACTTCGCATTTCAACTTGTCATTGCTTGCGGTGCAATCATCGTGCGTAAAATGTCTATACCGTTCCTTAAGACTCTATACTCATTCAAACTTGTCAGGTAACTTCTGTTCCTCTCTCCTCCACTTTATTTTTCCGCCCTTTGCTCCTCTGTCTTGTTTACCTCTCCTCCCAACTTGCTCCTCCGGGCGCTCAAACATCTCTTTACGGCCTCATAACTATTCCCGTGAAATACTTCCCTTTCGCCTTGCTCGGTATGGACCTGCTCAGTGGTGGACCGAGGGCGGCAGCACTTGCGCTTCCCGGTGCAGTCATCGGACACTTATGGTGGTGGGGTGTATTTGGCAGTGAGCCAGGAGGTAGAGGAGGGTCTATGGCGCAATATGGTCGAGCGCCGAGGTGGTTGGCAAGATGGTTCGGTGAGACTAGTGGGTCTGGTGCGAGTGCAGATTCGGTGAGAGCGACCGGAAGTGGAGTTCATGTGATTCCACCGAGAGCTAGAGCAGAGGAGGGTGCACCAACGACACATGGACATCGATGGGGATCTGGGCAGCGGTTGGGAAGCAATTGAGTCGGATTGGAGCTCAGTTGGGGTCGAATTGCGGGGGAGAGCGGGAGAGAGTAGCCATCTAAGTTTGTGACCCTTGAAAGTCGTGCTTTGTAATTGCCTGTAATCCATGCAGTTTTTCTGTTCTGTCGCTCTACTTACAGTAAGTACCAGGCCAGCTTGTCGAAAAGTCGGCCGAAAGGCTATGTCACTGGTTGCCCTCTGATAACTTCATACTAGGTCAAGTTTGGGAAATGATTGAGGGCCATATATGTAGTCTTATCATGTGGGGACATGATTCTTCATTCAAAAACTCTTCATGTGATGACGATCCAAATATCCTTTTAAACAGACTCGTGCTACAGTTGTAAGGCTGTTGGCCTCCCTCCTCAAAGATCCGTCATGTCAGGAAAATCACTCGGTATCGTTTTCTTGCTCGCAATCTCGATGACTCCAGTACAAGGTGTTGGGTTTTTCCCAACAAGGACATTCGACTTGGTTGCTCGTGCTGCATGCACAACTGTGTCCCCCGATCCTCCTGATTTCCTGGAGGGAGAACAACTAAATTGGGATGGTAAGAATTAATGTGTCCTCTGATTATTACTAACATGCCAAATCGATTCAGCCGGTTTTTACCAACGTAAGCGTCTTTATCTTGGCCCCTCACTGGTTCGTGCCACCAATGATTCAACACTGTATCATTAGCTGGTTTGGGAGCTTGCGGGATTGTGAACACAGACAATGACTTGATTGTTGCCATGAACCACATTGTGTTTGATTCATATCCGTAAGTACAACCCAAAATTCAGATTTACCGCTCTAGCTCTCTCGTCGCTACTTGATCAGTGGATATGACGGTGTTAACTGCAATCCTATTTGCAACAGACCGATTACAATATCTTGTAAGTGACAGCAAAAGTCTCTTTCTAGCTATGAAATTGATTGATGTGAATTTAGACCAAGGCAAATCGGTGGAGGTCACAGTAACAGATAACTGTGTTGCGTGCGGTGTTGATGAGATGCAACTTTCTCCTACTGCTTTCGAGCAGCTCGCAGATGAGTCTGAAGGCCTCATTGAAATTGATTGGAGCTGGGCTAATTAAATAAGACCTCGATTCGAAGGTGATTATTCTCTTGTCCTACTTAATGTCGTTCACCCTACTAATTTACTAACTGCCCAAAAACAACCTTTCCATCTAAAGCTGTTGCCAGCACTCTTGTCTTCAAAACCTCCTTCGGATCCTCGACACTCATTATATCCTTTGACAACACCACAAAATCAGCTTTCTTGCCTGGTTCGAGGGAACCGAGGGTAGATTCAGAGAAGGAGGCATAGGCTGGGTCGATTGTCATTCCTGTATTTGCAGAAAGAAAATGAAAAGATGTATCAAGTACGCTGATAAACAATGGAATTTGAACCTACCTCTCAAAGCTTCCAGCCTTGTCAGCTTCTGCTCGGGGAACCAACCATCCGAGCCATGTGGACTGTTACCACTTTTGTCCGTGCGAGTAATGGCGGCGTAGAATCCCTTGAATGGGTTAGGTGAGAAGACTGAGACGGAACGAGGACGAAATGAAAACTAAAATACACTCACTTCCAGAGGATTGATTCCTTCCACAGGTATATCACTTCCAAGTGTAATTCTCGCTCCAGAATTCATCATCGACCGGAATGCGTACAATCCCTTGACTCGTTCAGGACCTAACCGCGTCTCGCCGTACCACATGTCATCAGTTACATGTGTAGGTTGGATACTGGCAATGACTGTGTGGAACATAATATGAGTACGTAGTAGTTCGATGAACAATGTACACACCTCCCAACTTCCCAATCCTTTCCAAATCCCCGGTAGTCATAATTTGTGCGTGCTCGATCCTCGGTCTTCTCTCTTTCAACTCTATACCCTGCTCTTCCCGTAGCTCTCTCTCAGCCTTTTCAAAAGCGTCTAATACAAGGCCATTTGCCCTATCCCCGATCGCATGAGCATTCACCTGCCACCCGTCTTTGAGGAATTTCGGGATAATGTCATTAAGTAGTGAAGCAGGGAGACGCATGAATCCGGATGAGAATGGGTCATCGGTGTATGGTTCGTAAAGCTATATAATATGTTTTTGTGTGAAAGAACTGTTGAAGATACTGGAACCGAGCAATGAAGTATACGTACATATGCACCACCAGATCGCATAGCACCTAAAGATGTAAGGTATGGATATGGGTATTGTCGGGACATGGTGCGGATAGACAACCCGAAAACGGGACATACCATCACAAACAAGCTTCACGCTGCTCATCTTCAACCTATTGACCTTATGATCATATTTCTCTGTGGTATTACCCCAATATGGCGCGGAGGCGTGGAAATTGTGCATAGCGTACATGCGTATCTATACAAATATTACTTATCAGGTGTACGCTACATTCGAATAATTTCACATAGTACTCACAGGTAAGACTCGTCCCTCGCTGACTAACCGCTCGTAAAATTCCAACGTCTCAGGCAAGAATCCAGCATCGTGCATCGCAGTGATACCATTCGCCAACGCATCAGCCACGGTGATTTCAAAGCGCATGAGGTTGTCTTCGAAGGGAGTGGGAACGTGGATAAGAGATTGGGCATTGTCAAGGAATACTCCTGTAAGCAGACGAATATCGGAAAGAGAGAGAATATACTGTCAACTATCTCATGCACATTCGTCCACGGTATGGCCTGAACTTACCATCCGGTCTTCCATCCTTTCCTTTTATAATCCTTCCTCCTTCAAGGTCTTCATTATCCGGCCACTTTCTGTCTTCAAACCCCCACCTTTCTTCGGCAAGCTCAATAACCTTCTTCGATGTCCAAATCGCATGTCCGTCTTTCGATGTCAACCAGATCGGTCGTCCGGCCGTGACCGGGTCGGATTCGAAAGCATGATAAGTGGGCCATATTTCCGAGTCGATTGAGGTGGATGAAAATGACGAGTTGGCTGAGTCCTCATGCCATCTAGTCTTGTCAAAACCCCAGCCATAGATCCACTTTGTCTTGTTAGCATGGACGGATGGGTTAGACAGGATGTAGGATTTAACAAGGGATACTACCGCTACACGCAGAGTAAGTACAAATAGTACCAGGGTAATAGCCACGGACCAGGTATAGATTCGGCATCGTCAAGAGGTAGGAGCCTGTCAAAGCCGTATTCAAGCGAGTGGACATGGGAGTCTATAACGGAATGAGTCAGTTACAAAAGACTTAGTTAGAATGTTATCTAACACACCAGTGAATGAAGGAACTACAATTGCATCTTCAGGAATGTGATACACCTTATCCAAGAATTGCTCTTTGCTTGAAACAAGGCCATGAGAAATAGCTCGACCCGTAATTTGCGCTAAGCTCCCAGAATCCACGACGTTCGTACCAGCAACGACTATGCATTCCTTTACAGTGTTGTGTTCGTCCACGGTATAAATTTTTGGCTCGGTATTATTATGAGAGCATAACGCGTATACTTGCGAGCCATCTTGAATTGGGTTGAAGTCGAGATCCGGATGAAGCTGTAAGTGAGGGGTAAAGCCAGTAAATTGAAGGCTAAATAGATTGCGCGAATTGCATAGGTTATATAGGACGGGATCAATTGGAGGACCGAAAAATATAAGGTAAAGAGCTACACAGTTCATGCAGCTCAGGATCGCAAAGTAGACACGAGCTCGTAGTCGTCGTCGATCCGAGTACAGAGGCTCCACATTTATTGACTCATTAGATGAGCCCATTGCAGTTAGGACTGCGAATGATTTGAGTTGACAGCGAGCGTGTACACCAGTACTGAAATTTGAAGTCTGGGCGCGTGGTCAAGTGAGAGTAAGCGCCTGTGCCTAACTCCCAACTATATTTAATGTGTCAGTATTTACTTACTAAGGTATATTCGTATTTCTTTTTACGGATTCGGCAGGAATATCTACATTGATATAGTACACAGAATGAAAATGAAAAGCAAATAATTAATGATCTCTGTTCCAGTTTGCCCATCGTGTCTCGAGAGATTTCCCTTGAAACGAAGACATGATGGATCGCATCATTGTGTAAGAAGCGCGTTTATTCAACGTATTCCAATCAAAATCGGAATCTGCCTCAAATTCATTGTATGCCGACTGGATGCCAAGTTGCGAAGATTCCCCTAATGGGTATATTGGACGTAGTTTGTAACCATAACGTAGTTGTATATGGATGCCCAACAGCCACTGCTCGAAACCAGCGAAATAAGCCTGGATGGGTGGAGATTTCATGGAAGATTTGGTGAGGAAGGCGATTTTATTGTCACAAACTTGCTGGTCCGTTCCACTGAACCACTGGGCATATGGGCGCGGTTCTGTAGCGGGTATTCCTGGCGCCTCGTAGCGACAAGCAAGACAGACCATGATGAAAAACAAGGATTCTAAATCATGGCGATAGAGATGGCCGCCCTCCCAATCAGGGTCTAGCAGATCGGGAGACATGAATGGCCTGGTACCGGTACGTTGATTAGATGTTGAGCCATTACCCATATCCTGAACATGGGAGGAAAGGTCGAAATCGTTCAGGACGCCATATATCTTGCCATCCTTCCGTCGAAACATGATGTTACCGCTACTTAGATCGCGATGCAGTATCCCTACGCATTCATAAAGCCATTGGTGGACTAGAAAAGGCATAAGAGAGTATTCAGGAGAGAAGATACAATAAAAAAACGCCGTACTTTGGAGTATATCATAAAACACTTGCGCGAAATCCCTTGGATCTTCCAACTCTGTTAGAGGGTGCAATTTCTCCAGAATAGTGACGCGCATTACACGTTCTTCATATTTCTCCTTAAGATGCGCCTTCAAGCGACCTTGGACTGTGGACTCGTCGTAGGCTATGGTGATTGAATCGATTATTTGCGGAAGATGATCAAGAGCCCACAGGTCGCCAGTCGATTCGGCTTTTGACCTAGCTTCCCGGATTAAGGCGTCTTCTGGTGGTCGACTACGGCTTGGAAAGCTGATCTTTATGACTTTCCGCTCCCCATGCCATTGACAACCAGATTCGGTGCACACACATTCCACCTCCAATACTACCGAGGCTCGACCGATGATGCCCTCTGCGCGATAGAGAACCCGTTTGATGACAAAAATTCGTGTGTAGCCATCTGAGCACTTGAAACGATATTGGACACCAACTAGACCTTCTGGATTGTGTTTGAAATCCTGGGCAAATTGTTCTGGATCCCGAAGGTAATCGAAGTCATCCAAATGCAGGTTTGGAATAAAACCAAGGTTGTCTGAGGATAGCTGGTTCAGTTGGCATACCATAGCCATGAAGAGCTTCTTCCACTCTTCGTTTACGATTCGAAAAGCCTAAGGACAGAGAAACGCACTCAACAAATGAACGTAAAGGACAATAAGCAAATGTGGGAAAAAAAATTTGCCGCTCACGAATCGGGCCGGAAACGCGTCTCCTGGTCTGAACCGCGACGACAAAACCAGAAATAAAAGTACTGACCTCGCTTTCGACAACTTTTGAACGGTCATAGTAATGAAAACGGAATACATCAGTGTCGGCTGTAATTCCTATGGCATGATTTCGAATGAATCCATTCGACAGCATCTCTTTCGCATAACTCGCACACTGGATCCGCGTTAGGCGTTGTCCCTGCGTCGGGGTTAAATTTTCTTCTTCCTTCAATTCCTCCTCTGCTTTCTGCTCGTAAAACCGCGACGTCTCGACCTCCACGGTCTTGTCTTTGCCTCCACTCTGGTGAATGGTAACTCCGGCCACATCCTCTCTGCCACTGCTCGTTGAAGTAGTAGTAGAAGGAGGAGGGATGTCGGATTGTGGAAAGGTTTGGGTAGATGATAACGCTCTCGACTGCTCACGAGACAGGGACTGTAGGCCAAACGAAGAACTTGAACTTGTGCACGCTTCTACGCAAGGGCTCACTGTCAATTGCCTATTCTCAATGATCCAATGGACATATTAATTCACCTGGAACATTTGCTAATCTCGCAGATCTCCTCGGTGGCTCGTTCGTCGACTGCGACTTGGCCTTTTTAGATGGTCGGGTAACTTCATCTGCAGACAAATCAGAAATCGGTCACACCGTTAATGACCCGGACGCACCAGTAAGTTCGATCACATCCTCCATTCCTTTGCGCTTGTTTGATTTGTGCCGTGAAGGATTCGAATGAGAAAAGTTGGATGCGATCTGTGAAGCCTCTCTCGATTCCCGCGGTGATTCAACCGGCCTCGACGAGCCATTCTTGGGTTTGCCAGTCCCGGCTGTGACGGGTATGTTCGTTAATTCAATGATATGAGATTGACTTTCATGAGACATACCTCCTTTACTGGCACTTAAGCCTATGAAATTTCCATTCCGGTGCTTGATCTCCACGAAGAACAGCAGTACTCCCCAAAATACGCCGACAATCTTCTTCTTCGCAAGATATGTTGATAATTTCTTGTTCTCTGCAAGCTGCAGTAGTTGCATGTAGATTCCACCAAGATCAGGCTTCCGAGCAAGTAACGAGCCCAGTACTGGACGAGGATCCTGCACGTAAAACATCTTTTCATCTATACCATTGTCTACCAGGCCCGTTCCGTT
>MU790830.1:0-29046 GCA_027886635.1 Lentinula boryana | reverse complement strand
ACTCAGAAAATCAAGGGGAATCTCCTTCATTTTGCGTGTTCTCTTCATTCGTTGCCTGGTGCTAGAATACCTGACAGAATTTTATTTACATTTTCACGATTTTTTTTTTACGATTTGGTTTTTTTTTTCTTTTTTTTTGCGATTTTTTTTGAGCCACGTGATCATCCCTGTCCGAATAAGCGTACTTTAGGCCCAAAACGTAGCGTACTTTGGACCCCTTTGGGCGGGTGGGGTTCCGCAGGAGCTTCCGGGGGCCTGTCGGCGGCGAAGCGTCGAGCCACTAAAATATCATCAAAACAAGGTTCATTCGGATACTCAAATATGACAAACCGAATACACAGAGCGTTGGTGGTGGGCTTGTTTACTGTATCTGGATGGCGCTCTCGTATATTGCGGGTAGAAAGTGTGGATAATTATTTCATCAATCAGTGCGGGAAAGAAAGTCCCAGGCCCTTTGACGTATTCTCGCAGAGATGCCAGCTCGGCGCTGATGGTAAGTGCCAAAATGCTATGGAAAGATTAATATTGGATAGCGTCGAAGACCTTGAGTAGACTACAAGTTATGCACTGGCTTGCCAGGTATTCAGTAAAGCTGACAGATGAAAACTTCTAGTTGTGAGAATGAATCCAACGCGCACTCACAGTTAACCGAATACACACTAAGTCTGGGACGATAGGTTTGTAGGACGTGTTTCGAACGCGTCCCGACTTCTGCTCCGCCTTCAACTTAACCACCGAAGGCTAACTTGGACTTGGACTGACTTGGCCTTGGAATCGTCGAGCACGGTCGTGTCATATAAGGGCGTCCGTCTGGCCTTGTTATCACTCCCAGTCATACTACCCCTCCTCTGCTTATACGCCTCCACCACATGCCCCGCGCACCTCGACAGCGTCCTCCTGCTCCTGAAGCTCCTCGATGGACGGCTCCGGCTCCTCCTCAACGGATGGGACCCGCTCATCCGGTCTGGGGCTATGGAGCCGACAATTTCACCACCCAGCTCGTTCAACAATTCGCCGAGGCTGAAGAACGGGAGCGGCGACCTCGAAAAGACAAGCTGACGGCCGATCGAGACGCGGCCCTTCGCAAGCAGCTTAGTAAGGTCTCCTTCACGCAGCCGTTAGCCCTCGGCACCAAGGTCAACATGTCGATCAGCCTGAAGAGGTGGCAGATGTACGTCGATGGCATTCGTTTTGAACTTTCCGCCGGCTCATACTTGTGCAGGTACTGTGACCTCATCTTGGGCCATCACAACTGGAAGGAAGACGACAGACTCCAAGATGGACATCGACTACCTCGTTTGCATGTTGGACTCGTGCGATATCAAGTCGTTGGGTACCAGCTGGCAGTACTTCCGGTGGTGGAAACGAAGTTAGTCGGGTCATGCCTAGATCGGAGTCGAAGCTTACTTGGTTTTCCTTGCACCGTCGCAGTCTACTACCTGACGTTGGAGGAACTTCCTAAGTACGAGAGCGATCAGGTCCGCCATGTACGTCGTCGCCCCCTCTCTTCTTTGGTCACGAAAAGCCGCCTGCTCACACCTTCTTCCAGCTCCACGACACTATCGCAGTCGCCGAATCCCACCTCGAGTCGCCCAAGAAGCGCGAGAAGACAGTCACCAACTCGTGCGACCTCTTGGTGCTCCTGTCCTTCAATATCGCCTACGACCCCCACGCCCTCCCTTACGAGTGCCAGCGGCTCGACCTCACGGCTTGCTCCTCCTAGCCTACACAGGATGCCGGCCGGCCGAACTCATTGACGGCGAGAAGAAGAAACCTAAGGACGTTCGGCCTCCGTGATCAAAGCTTGCCACGTCTCTATGGTCGCCAGCAGAATCTGCTAGCGCACTCTCTCTGCCTTCAAGCCATCCAACCGGCTGTGGGTACCAGTATCTTCTTCGAGATGGGCACCGAGCCAAGTGACTCAGCGGCTTGGTCAGCCGTCACGCTTCTCTCTCGCCTTCGCACCCTAGAACCCTTCATCACCGGAGGCCTCAGGATGCAGATGGAACAGATCCGCGAGACCAAAGTTAGCCCCGGTCATTTATTACGATGTAGCGTCGTATCGCTACACCGTTGAGCATGAGGACATCGACCTAATCGACGAGGTGTGCGGTATCTATCAATAGATTCAATACGGCAGTGAGTTGCCATCAGTAACCCTATACCGCCGACATAGCTGATCGATTTTCAGGCCAGAATACACAGAACATTGGTAGCGACTTGTTTATTGTATCTGAATGCGCGCACGCTCTCGTATATTGCGGGTAGAAAGTGTGGACAGTTCATCAATCAATGCGGGAAAGAAAGTCCCAGGCCCTTTGACATCTTCTCGTAGAGATGCCAGCTCGGCGCTGATGGTAAGTGCCAAAATGCTATGGAAAGATTAATATTGGATAGCGTCGAAGACCTTGAGTAGACTAACCCTCCGATTGCTCCTAGAAAAACGTCACCGAGGGCCAGCTTTCCCTCTTGATTCTCTCCACGTGCTAGAATCATCGCTCCAGCACAATAAGAAGCAATACAAGAGCCGGCTATGCAGCCAGAGCCAGTAATCTGACTCAACAGTTCATGCCCGTTGGTCAAAACGGCGACGTTAGTACCATCCGATATATAATCAGTTTTTCCACTCATTACTACCACACAGCCTAAACACAAATCAATGGTACGAAACATGCAATGCGATATTATACTCACGTTCTTTCCGAGCGACATTTCGGACAAATAAGACAGGATCTTTAAATCCCGATCCTATGCTGTCGACGCCTTTGGATTGCACCTGGAGTTCAAAAGAAACAACAACATCAGATTCTGCGTAAAGAATTTATTCAACAATTGAAAACCTCATTCGATCCTGACAGAGCTGCGAGCTCGCCTGCGTTTCCTTTGATTACACCTGTCATTGACTTGAGCAACATAAATCTGTATTTATCAACAAGTTACGCACTGGCTTGCCAGGTATTCAGTAAAGCTAACAGATGAAAGCTTTTAGTTGGGAAAATGATAAAGACAGAATCCATCGCGCACTCACAGTTGACAGCACTCTTCCGAAACTGAGATGCGCCGATACCGACAGGATCAAAGACAACAGGTTTCTTTCGAGCGTTAGCACAGGATCCTATCATAGATTATTGGTCGGTCACATAAATTCAATTCTGAATAAAAGTAGAGGCATATTTACCAGCCAATATCATGCCTTCGTATGCTGAGGAAACCAGAGTTCCAATGTTGACTAAAAGCGTTCCGTTTATAACAGACAGATCTTCCATTTCTTGTGCAGTGGTAGCCATAATGGGTGAAGCACCCAGAGCTATAGTAGCATTGGCAGATTGTGCGATGGAAACATTGTTTGTGATCTGATGAAATCGAATCAGCCTTTAATTAAAGCGCTTTATAGCGAGCCTTCAACCTGATGGACTAGCGGGCTGTGCTCTCGAACACAACTCATGATTTGGATGACTCCATTTAACACATTTTCTACGCTATAGTCTGAGCGTATGCTCATGGCGTTGGGGATGGAGCCACTGTTCCTGAATGTAGAAAGAATTTCGCATAATTTTGAGGCAGCTTCCCGGGGGCGCGTTGATGCAACTATCTCGGATACAACAGCGACACCATC
The DNA here is from genome assembly GCA_027886635.1 of Lentinula boryana. Classification (NCBI taxonomy): domain Eukaryota; kingdom Fungi; phylum Basidiomycota; class Agaricomycetes; order Agaricales; family Omphalotaceae; genus Lentinula; species Lentinula boryana. The sequence continues at coordinate 25,430 of MU790830.1, read as the reverse complement.
TAACGCACGATTTGTCGTACTGACACTGCCATGGAGAGTCCGCAATAGATTGCTTGACTTGATTCCCCCTACACACATTTATGAGGGACAGATCCTCTTCCCAAGAAGTCGGAATAATGACGCACCAATACCAACAGCTTGAATAGAAGTTCCGTCCAGCTTTTGCAGCAATTCCCCAACTCTTCGGACTATCAAAAATAAACATTTCTTGTTAGTTCTCGGTGAGGCACTAGATGAACGAACCTCCGACGATTGGCTTGTTCAAATTCTTCGTCGTTGTGGACCATATTGCTCCAATTCCTACATAATCTGCTCTGTCATTTATTGCCTTTTCTATTTCTTGAAGGTTGTTGCAAGAAACGCCAATAATCGTGCCTTCCGGTAATAAGTTCCGCGCGATTGAGACTGGCATGTCTGTTTGACCAACATGTACTCCTGCAGCCTGTACTGCGAGAGCAATATCAACACGATCATTGACTATCAAAGGAACATTGTATCGGTCGCAGATGACTTTCGATCTCAAAGCAATATCAAGAAACTACATGTTTAAAATGTCAATACACTTTCAACAGACAGATGGCAGATATAGTGATTACTTCTCCGGTATCGACTTTCTTTTCTCGAATTTGCACGACAGTAACACCACCCTGAAGAGCCTAAACACTGCTTGAGCATCATGCCAGTGAAATGTGATGAGGTACCAACTTGTTCCAATGAATCAAAGTAGTCCTGTAGAACAACGCTTGATTGCTCCAATGAGTGGGACAATTACGCGAAGACAGACCTGTCCAGGAGGAAGCAATTCTCTGCCGGTGACCAGATATAACGAGTAGTCAATCATTTTGGGATGAAAGAAGACTATCGTGAGAACATTCTAGCATGCCTCCAATATAAACTGCTCACTGCTCGCTCCTGAGGCCTGAGTAGTAGTGATAATATTTCATATCATTATTATACTATAATGACATGAATTTTGAACAGCAAGTGAGCAAGAGGGCGGGGGGAGGGAAAACTATCTCGGAAAGAGTGTAGGTGATGCGATAGCGTACAAATTGGTTGTACAGGAGTGTACATAAGTTAGTGCAAATGGCGAAAGACAGTTACAGGACAAACAGCGAGTGAAAAATAAGTCGGTGAAGGCATTTGCCCGAAAGTTAACATTACTCATGCTGCCTGGGGACTGGGGCCTTGAAGAAAGATGATCATTGACCAAGTTCAGTATAGGCCATGAACCCACATACCTCCCCTTCCACGTCCACGTCCACGTCCGCGTCCACGGGACTCACCATCGCTTCCTCTCCAGTCTCCACGTCCACGGAAGCCACCTATCGTTAGTGTTAAATTATTTGACTACGAATGCATCAATCTCCTACCTCGGTCTCCTCCTCCTCCTCGATAGCCGCCTCGGAAACCACCACGGTCATCACCACGGTGATTGCCACGGAAGCCCCCGCGGAAGCCACGCTCTCCGCCTCTAGAACCTCGACCTCTTCCACGTCCACCACGAGCTTGAGTGAATCCGTCCCCTTCCTCCACAGCTGATGTAGGTTGAGTGGGATGTCCATTAATTGTCGCCTCAGCGGTGTCTGGATGCTCTTGAGGTTCCGGCTGCACGGTCGGTGTCGTAGAGCCAGATTTACCAAAAGTGGCATGGAGATTGTCAATAGATGGAAGCTCGCCTTCGTCCTCAGCAGCCCAGTCAATGGGTTCAGTTAGGGCAGTCACCTGCTGAAAACTTTTTCTTAGTCAACGCCGTACAGTGTGTTATTTTTGCGAACCTCAGGAGCAGGGGTTTCTTCAATATGTCCATTCACGACAGACACTTGTTCCACCTGTTCTGAGCCATCCACAATATCAGCTCTTTCAACCCACTCTACATTTTCTTCGAAAGAGGGCGTCTCCAACTCGCTTGCCTGCATGAAGTGGAAACTCCCAGTTGTGGTCATTGAAGTACTAGCTGGAACAGCTACCTCCGGCTCTGAATCCTCATTAGCAGTAGAGTGAATTGTAGCCTCCTCTACATCCACATCCAACGCAGGCTCCTCAGGTGTCGGAGCAGGAGGTGAAAAAGCTTGGTCACATATCTCCAAAAGCCGCAAATCTAGTATAGATGGACGATGGTCAAAGAAAACACATCGACAGGTTTAAATGCTTACAGGAAACACCATCAAAATGACCATGACGAGATAAAAATCCGCGAACAACGACGTCTTTGCTCTCAGCATCACTTCCAAGCAATGCTGCTCCAGCAACATTGACAGCATTTATCTCTTCCTGACTGTGTCCTGATGCAGACAGATCAATCTCTCCGGAACCCACAAGTTTTATCATCCGGATGAAAGACACGACTTCTGCGGTTTTCTCAACACCAGAAGCCTGTAGACCGGGATATCAATAGACGTTCTCATTGCGCGAAGAATTAGATAGAGAATACCTCAGCAGCAGACACAGCGTTGGAAATTCGTAACTTCTCAGCTTCTTCAGCAGCGCGTCTTTGCGAACCAAGTTCAATCGCAAGCTCAGCTTCATGAACCTGCATTTACTCAGTAAAAGATGTATTGAATAACGATTCGAAACGTACTTCAACCGCTTTCCTTACTTCCGACAGCTCTTTTGAAACGGCCTCCAGCGCTGGGAGGGAGTTGAGTGCGCGTTTTTGGTCTTCATTCAGTGTTGTGGGATCCGCATTAATATACGTGGTTATACGCGTCTTGAGGAAAGAAGATATAATTGAGCCAGAAAGAACAACGAAAGAACATAGAACTTGCAATCTTTTTATTAGTGGCCTTCAACCGTTTGTTAACGAGGTCCACAATCGGACTGAGCTTGAGTGTCAAATCATCCGTAGCTTCGGACTGGGAAGGCTGTGCTACCAATTCAGGAGCAACAATTCCTTGCTGAATATCCGTAGCTTCTGGCGCTTTTTCCACAAGCGCAGCAGTGGTAGGGTCCGGGATCTCCACCAGAGAGTCGCCTGTTTGCTCATTGCCTTTTGTTTTGGCCTTGCGCTTCTTCTTTAACTGCGACTTGGTAGGGGGTGGCGGCGGAGGTGCACCAGGAATGACACGTTGTACGGTTGCATCAGACATTGTCAATATAGCTTGACTAAGGGAATATTTTGGAGGGTAAGGAAGCTAGAGTTGAACGTGACGGTTGAGCAAAGCGAAAAATTGTATACGTTAACGTAAACATGTCTATGTCATGTCACATGACTTCTTCGGCCGCTACCCACCCTTACGCCTAGAACGGTTTCCAACTCATCCATGTACTTCATACACTCAGACTATAATCTCAACACAATCTCTCTATAAGAACTCGCCGTTGGCGAAATTCTACTCACGCTCTTTCATCCAACTTTCAGACTTAAACATCATGTCTCCACTAGTGCCCTCAAATCCTAACGTTTTTTCGGTTGAAGCCATTACCAAACATACCAACATTTCGTTCAAAGATGGAAACATTGCCTTACTGACTGGAAAGCGCTACTTTCTCGTACATCAAGGTCTTCTCTGTCGCCATTCTCCCGTTCTCAAAACTGCCCTGGAAACTCTCGAAAATACATCAACCATCTTTTCCCTTGAAGGCCGACCAGTGCTGGAACTTCAAGACAGCTCAGAAGATATGTCATACTTCTTGATAGCATTGTATGACGGAATGTAAGTAGCCGCAAGGATACAATTTGACTTGTCAAAAGTGACACTCGAACACAGACCCAATCTGTCGTTCACCGCCGAAACTTATGGAATTATCTCTGCTCTTCTGCGGCTTTCAACCAAGTATCAAGTACAGCGGTTGCGGAACGATCTCCTACAAGGACTAGCCATCACCTGGCCCTCCAGTTTGACTTCATGGGATGCCCGCGAGGCAGCCATGCTGGACTCGGATGGTATCTATGAGCCTCGAAAATGCACCCCTCATCCCATGTGAGTAATCAATATTTGACATTTTCATCATATCTTTTATCACAACTTGCCCACATCAGATTCATCATCAATCTAGCACGATTAGTCGATGCACCAGAGCTTTTACCGTCTGCATTTTATGATCTCTCTAGAAGCCCCATTAGTCACACTGCCGCAGGATGCATCGCCCCGGGGACTTTAGATTGTCATCGACTTTCAGATGAAGACTTAGTCAATCTCCTGAAAGGACGCGAAGACGCCTCTCGATTTTTGTCTACTTTTCTCGTGAACCATCTTGAAGGTAGGAAACCTTCTTCTAATTGCATATATATGCAGGTTGGAAATTATCCTCGACGACGATTCTGTCAAGTCGCTTTCGAAAACGTTTTTTGCGATCTCCTCCGCGCCACGAATAGCCTCGTATGTGACCGTAGCTGTGACCCTCTGTTCGCCATCATGGACGCCCAAATGATTTATGAAAGGAGCGATAGAAGGTTTTTGCGACCATGTGAATTTTGTCGCGCGGAGTTTCGTGCCGAAGTTGAAGCAGCCCGAGATGAATTTTGGCATTCACTGCCTGAATGGTTTGGCAATATCCAGGTATCTGTGTGGGGTTGAGGTAAGACTGTGGCAAGACTGTGGTATCTGGCAATGAATATCTGTTCTCTAGGTCTAAGTGTGTTGTTCACGCTCCCTGCTGAGATGTTCTTCCCGTTGTACCACTGGCCACTGAAAAGTGATATGAAATCACATGAGCATCTAGCCGTAGACTATTTTCGCGAGATCGGAAAGCGTAGAAAGAAATATGTATCCTTTAGGATAATTCACATGTAGATCCTACTTCAGACACTTGCGCCATCTCCGCAACTACCGATCCTCTTCACCTATTACACGGAGTTGAATTTGCAAGCACAAGTCTACAAGTTCGCAATTATCCAAGGTCGACATGCAGTCCATGGGCAATAACACTCTCATCGTGAATTCGTTGACCGTTATCATTCAAGTGCTATCACAATTTTGAGTCTGCAGGTGCATGACTGAGTTCGTTTGAACTGTTCAATATCACTGCTTACCGTCAACCAACAAATTTCTCCTCGACTCGAGCCTCACGGGTATAGCTTCAGGTCATGCATAAGTTGAAGTACTATAAAAACCGTTTTCTCAAAGTTTGCTTGTATCATCTTCCAAAGTAGCAACCCAGCGAAAATGGCTTCCGACCGTTCTCAGAAAGAACGCCCCCAGGACGTGACTCTACCGCCAATTTCACATATTTTCAGTAAGACTTTCATGCATAATCATGCTTTTCCCGTATTCAACCGGTGTAGATGCTATACCCAGTATTCCTCCCTCACGAAGATCTGATCTGTCTTTGCCTCCTCTACGAGTTGGTCATAGTGAAGAACAAGAACATCAAGGACGTCGTCAACCTGACCCAAGAAGTAGCAGAGTGAATTCTCTCAATCTCTCCAGACTGATACCATCATCTGACAAATGTTCTTTTTCCATGTTATACTTAGGCTTATAATGCCTCGTCTTCTCAATACTCTTCTGGAGCTCCGGATCTGCAGGACCCTCGGATGAAAAGAACCCGCTACGATCAACCCGCGACCAGTGGGTCGTCCTATCCTCCTCCCGTCACTCGGGTGGCTTCGTATAGTACACTGGCACCTTCTTCAGTTACAACGCCTTACCAACCCTCTGGTATGACAATGCCTGCGTCTTCTGCAGTCATACACCCGGAAAGAACAGGGGACAGGTACACAGGCGCTCCCTCTTTGGGTTACGGTCCTAGTCCATACTCCTACGCTCCCTCGCCCGCTTATTCGTCCCACTACGTGGCTTCTGGTAGCCCCTCCCGTCCTCCGGAAGCAGGAAATTTACGCGGGGAAAGCTCGCGAGGTCAAGACTCTTCACAGAATTTGATGACCGGGCAGAGGCCTCATGCAGATGAGAGCCAGTCAAAGGCAAACAAGTACGAGTGTCGTTACTGCGGGAAGGGTTTCCTTCGACCAAGCGCCTTGAAGGTATCATAACTTTGACCTAGCTTTTTCTAAAGGCGAATTGAATTGAATAATCTGCAGATTCATATAATATCTCACACAGGTGATAAAGGTTCGTATCAGATGCATATCTCGTGCCGTTTTCCTATTTTTGATTTATCTTTCAGACTTTGTCTGTCCGGAGGAGAATTGCGGGCGTCGATTTGGAGTCCGTAGCAACATGCTGCGTCACATCCGCCTTGTGCACCAGAACAACCAATCTCAATCATCGGGGGAAGAGCTTTCAAAAGACGACGAATGGTCTGAGTAAATCTGATGATTGAAATTTAGATGGTCTTATTCTAACTTATTTTAACTTATCCCAAGTGTCTCGTTATAACTTATTCATATCTTCGATAACCTCTCTTCTTTTGCGGTGCCAATATGTTGGCCTAGCTTGACTCTACCTACTTTGCCATGGCGAGTAATTCAAAGCCCCCCGTTTAACCGATAGATTGTATGCATTTATTCAAAAGATTAACCGTCTCACTGAATCGGAATCGGAGTACTTGGTATTGTTAAAAATGGGAATCCGGCCTGCCGAAACTGCCACACTGAGAAATATTTCACGTGGATTCAATATCGCGAGCAGCACAGCGCACAGACGTAGTGCAGAATTAGTTTTACAGGTGCTTTGCGCTGAATCGCAATCATCGCTACCGTTGTTCTAACTCTATACTGTGGCGATGAGCCAGGACGAGCTCTCATCTCCAGCATCATTGAAACCCTCAAAGAATGCTTGATTCACGAGGAAAGTCTTGACGACTTCATGTGCAAGTCTTTCAAACTATGTCAGACTATAAAAGAGTTCGCCTCCGTATCTGAATCCGCAGTACTCTTAAGCTTCATTACATCCCTCCCAATATGTATCAAAACCGCTTCAACGTGACAGACGATGAACAAACCGAAGATCGACCGGTCCTTCCTTCCATATCTCGCATTCTTGGTAAACCTCTTATACATTGCTGTACCATGTTGAATACTAAGGGACTTGTAGATCGTGGAGTCTCTAGAGTACCCTCTTCTTTGAGACTACCCCCATTACCTGCATACGGACAAGGCCAACAAGCTATGGCAGCTAGGCAGGCTATCCATGCAGATACCTGGCCTCCAGCTCCCGCTCAGAATTACCAGGCGCGCTCAACTTCACGCGTCGTCTGAACTATGATTTACTTTTCATCTATCGACAGGAACATTCATCCAGGACGGCCGCCCCTGTGTATGGTTATCCCGCTACAAGAATGGATTCTTCTCGTGATCCACGTATTTCTGCCCTAGAAACAAATCAAGCGATGTCTACTTTAGCTTCAATTCGTTCAGCTCCTGCTAGACAATATTCCAGTGCCCCGTATAGCGACCACAGAGACAGCGCTTTCATTTCTCGCCCTGCTGGTCATGGCGGGTATGACTCAATGTACGATCGTAGCTTAACTGGGTACGGCGGAAGACACCACAATGTCGACAATACGCGAGAAATCTCATCTGACTCCAACCTTCAGTCGAGGTCTATGTATGATCAAAGGAGTTTAGATAGCTCTTCAAATATGCGACATCGATGTGGCGTTTGCGGGAAAAGCTTCAGTAGGCCTAGTGGCTTAAAGGTCTGTTTCTGAGCTGCCCTGGAATAATACGTATGACAGACATCCATACTACTTAGATTCATATAACCACTCACACCGGAGAAAAGCGTAAGCCCCCGAGTTCTGTGTTTTAAAATCCTTTTTTGACGAAAGCCACAGCATACGTCTGCCCTGAAGAGGGTTGTCACCGTTCTTTCAGTGTACGGAGTAACATGCGGCGCCATGTCCGTATTGTCCACCAATCTACAATGGACCCCGAAGGATCGACGGATTCCAGCGAGGACGGTGATTCGAGAGACTCGAGAGAAGAAGCGTAGTTCCCATGCGAATTAACGCCATACCTAGATCTGGGTACTTATTTCTTTCGCAGCGCTCTGTCCAAATATAGATCTATTAGAGATTCGCTTAATTAGCCCTTACTCAATTTAGATGAGGCTTCAGTTTTTCAAGTCCCTCTCTTCTACTTCAAAATTGTAGATCGTGGAGATGAAGACGGAGTGAAAAGATTCGCGAGAAAAGAGAAGTCCAAGGCATCTCTATGTATCTGGGCGCCTAATATACATGGTCTTCCAACTCGTCTCCATTGAACCACGCAGGAAAGGCCAGCGAAAACCGATACAAAATTGCAGTTCATTGATTAAATTGAACAAAAAGAATTACATGCTGCGTTGCTGCGGGTGAAATTCCACGTACATGTACATATACGTATTCGCCGATCGGCTTCCTCGTTTTAAGTAGAACGTGGAGCCTTGAATTCCTGGTTCACCTTCTTTTTTAACTCACAATAATGTTCATCGACTCCGTTCTGTTGTGAGTAATCAAACCTTTCTCTTTGCCTATTGGTGCTGATGAGTTTATCTACAGCGCTCGAGCAGACACGACTACCAGTTCCGCCAGTTCGCTAACCACTTCAGTCTCTACCTCCAACTCAACTCCAACTAGCACAACTGTCACCAGCTCTGGTTCAAGTTCAAGTTCTTCTTCTCCTTCTTCCTCGGCTTCCTCGTCGACCGCGTCCACGTCCACGTCGGCGTCATCATCTTCATCCACTTCATCATCCACCCAATCGACCTCTATCACTAGCTCTGCTTCATCTACATCTGCTACTGCTAGCGCAACCTCATCTCAGTCATCATCCAGTTCAGATGCGAAGGAAATTGGTGCCATTGTTGGCGGTGTCATCGGGGGCCTCGTTGTCTTAACACTGCTTTCCGTAGTCTTCACCGCGCTTCGGAGAAAAAGACGAAATGCCAAAAAACGTCCCAGAGGATCAGTGTACTTGGGAAATATGGACCAGAACCAGTTGGACACATTCCTTAAGCAAAAACCCCGGACCAACGTAGACAGTCTGCATTCGTCTAGCACTATGCCGCTACTTTCTCTGCCCCAGGTGAATACCACATTACAAGACGACATTGCCACCGAGTACACCGATGTTCCCGCTCCGAACTCATATAGAGATTATCAACCCAATGCTGCGCAGGGAAATGATCAGAACGGCACCGGTGGTGAAAGTGAATCTGGCCATTCACTTTTCCTTCCTTCTCCGTACTCCCAACACGGACATGACGGCAACGGCGATGACGCTCCACCAGAACTACCGCAACTACGCCTTATGACTCCTTCCCTACGTCCGGAATCACAGTTCTATGAGCCCATTCCTGTTCAGGTTGGTAACTTTTCCATGAAAGCTTTGGAAGAATCCGCTTCTGGAAGTAGGTCTAGCACGCCCGTGTCTTTGTCAATGAAGCACGGCAAAGACGGAGTCAATACCACCTCCAGCCCTCCTGTGAATGAGGAAAACGTATCGCTGTGACAGCCAGTAGTTTTTTTTTTTTTGCGACATTAGCATTTCCTTCAGGACATTCTTAAGATATCATAATTAGAAAGGACCAAATGGACTACACTCACAACCTATGTATAATGTAGCATAAACTAATATCGAACTCGCTGAATCCTAAGAATGTTTTCGAGCAGAGTTGACGAATTGCGTAACTTTGATATGCAGGTACTTGAGCAGCGGTGCACGTCGGAAAGTATCGTCCTCGGCGACAGAAGAAGGCAACAGAGCACAGCCCCGACTTGAGACTGGAGTTGAGCTAACGGGGCTTGAGAGAATTTCGATTTCGGCTTTGCGACGGGTGTGTAACATGTGCACGAGCTCCTTCCTACCAGTGTTTCGATCAAGACCGAATTGAGACTCAATTCAGATGAGCCATACCTCCATTTCGCGGGCATGACATCCTGCGAACGTTGAATCATTGACAGAGCCTATGCTATTTCAGCATATCTGTTCATCAATGCCCAAATTTTGCCTGACCTTCTTCTCGTCGTGCTGGGAAATAGGTATGAGAGCGTCTTTGTCAATGCCGAATCTAGGGTAAAGATAAATCCTCTTGGGTAGGGGATATCAAATAGCGCAATACTTACCCAGCTAATTCACTTGAGAGAAGACCCATCCATTCAACGCGTCTGGCAGCGAGTTTCTTATTTTCATGTCTCAATCTACTACTTCCATACTTATAAACGGAAAGAATATCCAAGCCATATGGATCTCCGTCCACCAAGGCCATTATTGGAATTCTGACTAAACGTTCAGTAAAAATAAGGTCTATGTAGGACGGTGGGACTAACGTTTCGGGTAGAGAATCTGACAGAGACTTGACTAAATGCCGAGTGGCCATGTCGGGGTAGCCTTTGCCCTGTGAAGGGGCATATTGAACAGGAAGGTCAATACTGTAAAAAGAGCTCTTACTGTAATAAGGAGCCCTCTTCCTGGCAACAAAGGATGATTGCTTGCATTAAGATGGCGAAGGGTCTGGAAGACTGCCTGTAGAAACATGATAGCCTTGTCATAAGCATCATAACGAACCGAGCGTACATCTTTTTCGACTATCAAAATCCACGCTAGATCTTCGTCGACATTGAATGTATTGACCTCTTCGCCGACAGGGATCAGAGATGCCTTGAGGCTGGATGAATACGACTTTTCGAAGTGAACTGCTGAATGAATGCTCGACCTCCGAATCACTTCCGCAAACGATCTCTCCACTTGACAGGTATATGCTCAAGGTCGACCCACAGAATATGCCCTTGGAAGTCGCTCTCTGACGGGAAGAATAAGTCGATGTTATTCGAAACGTAATCTGGCACCTACAACGTTCAGATCTGACCTTTCGAGTTTGAGAGATGCAGCAACATCATCCACTATCTGTGTTCATGTTCAGGCCCATATATAGATCTCAGTAATTTCGTTGAGGCATCCTACAGTGTCAACGATTCTTTGATCTTTGAAGAGAGGTACATCTCTATAATAAATATCTCTGTTTCAGCCATTTTCGGTTAGCATGCTACCGTAAAGTCGAATGGAAACTCAGTAACCTCTTTGTTACCGGAACTCTCTCGATGACGGCCTCATGCATAGAATCAACCACTTTGAATAATTGTGCTGCAAGACGGGATTAGCCAACGAAATAAGGCGTGAAAATAAGGAATCACCAAGTTTGACACTCGCGGTCGATGACCTTTTGGGAAATGTAATGAATCTAGAACCATAGGAGCTTAAACGGGGATTAGGATAAAGTCATCGATGTACGACAAGAGCTCTCTCCTTACCCTGTAACTGGACTCGTTTTCGTTCGGTCAGCCATCTCTAAACGGATAGAAGGTTTGTTCGACGAGCTTCCTTCTGATTCGGACGATGTAGCGTCAACAACGTTCTTTGAGGTGTTTGTCGAGCGGCAGAGTTGTGTTATGAAGTCAATGGCTAGTTCTTCCAATTCCAGGGTAACATCGAGTTCGCTGAAGGACAAAGTGAGAAAATGTTCATGTATGCGGTCAAAAGGACGGTCACTCGGAGTTGGAAAGCGCGTTAGGATCTTCCGCAACCATCATGCAGGGTTCAAAAGAACTCCAGTGGGTACGTAAACGAGACGCGAGATGCCATCACGTGGAGAGCGCGTCGTGTTATTTTCTCGTGTTTGGTTCTGAACGAATGAGGGGTCCGAGTGTTCAAATCACCTTCTCTACCCAACCACGACCAGCTCGCTGCTCTCAGTCATGCCGTCTACTCGGGCGACCTCCATCTTGGGAAAGCGCACTCAGCGGCAAGACCAGAGTTCAGCTTGTGAGCAGCTGCAAACACCTGAACCGACACCAGATTTCAAACGAGTTCGCACATCGTCAACGACCCTCGACGGCGATGGAAACAAGGAAAACATCCCACCTTTTGCTTTGAATGCTCTCAACAACGAAAGTCTCATTCCTATAATTAGCGCTAGAGCAGCAAGATCTCTGCGTCGTGGTGTCACCGAGTCCATGCAGAGCACTCCTGCACGGTCCAAACCACGTATGTCGTGCAATTCATCATCTTTACATCCTGACTCGAGCCTTCCGTTTTAGGAACCCAACGAAGTGCTTCCATCTCTATCCCTGCTACCCCTGCAACCGCCATATCTTCTCTCCACATATCTACTCCTCCACCTACTCCACTTACCCTCCTCCCTCTCGAAACTCGTGCGCGAGCTCTTCTTCGTGCAACATGCAATAATTCTGATGAACTTCCCGGTCGTGAAGAGGAACGTCAGATCATTGCTGATTTTATTCAAGGCTTTCTTGGCGATAACGAACAAGGGCCTCAAAGCCTTTACATCTCTGGATCGCCGGGGTCCGGAAAGACGGCACTCGTTACATCAGTACTTCACTCATTTACAGAAGAGCTCACTGATGTGAAAATGATCACTGTTAACTGTATGGCCCTTGCTGACGTTGACTCGCTTTGGTGTCGAATACTTGATGAGCTCAATACATCAAAAAAGCAGGCACATTCTAAGAAACTGTTAAAGGGTAAAGAAGCCGCAGCAATAGTTGTGGCTGCTATGAAGACTAAATGGTATGATTTTGAAGAACTTGTGAATACGAACCCTGTGTTAATCGACTGGTATCACATAGCATCGTGCTTCTGGACGAACTCGACCACATTGCTCCCACAACACAGGCCTTTACATCTTTACTCACTCTTCTTGAATCCTCTTCCGGTCTGTTACGGATTATTGGTGTTGCGAATACCCATACTTTATCCAACTCTACAATTTCTACGGACTGTATCCGCACGTTACACTTCGCTCCTTATACCTCTGCCCAACTACTCCGAATCTTGCAATCTCGCTTGGCTGTCCTTCACGACACGGAGACCTCCTCTGCGGCCACAAAGAAATTTCTTCCTGTTCCAACCTTAACATTATTGACCAAGAAAGTAGCGTCTTTGACCGGAGATGTTAGATTCTTGCTCGAAGTCCTGCGAGAAGCTGTTAACTTGGCCATGGCAGCTCGTAAATTCAACGAGATAAACCTGTTGGAAGCTTCAACCTGTTCTGTGACCCCCGCCCACGTTCTCGCCGCTTTGAAAAGTCACACTCCTTCTCCCACCAGCACACTTTCTTCGTCTCCTGGGTCGTCTCCTTTCGTAACGAACAGCGAGATTATGTCAAAGATCAGTCCTCTTGGACTACAGGCTCGACTTGTGCTGCTCTCCATTCTCCTTGCCTCTAAACGGTTGGAAATGGGGCTGTCGCTCTCCGGCTCAAACGTGCCCTCAGTCAAGCGTTCTAGTTTGAACAACCTATCAGGGAATATTGGAATAGATACTCAACAATTGCATGGTTACTATTCGAATATGCTCTCAAGAGGCGATTCGGACCTATGTGCTCCAGTCCCCAGAAACGAGTTCATTGACTTAACCGCAATGCTCGAGGGCATAGGCCTAGTTGGTATTTCAACCGTCGCCTGTTCATCTCCCACGAAGAAGAGAACGTTCGGTCGCTCCGGCTCGTTCAGCTCTGCGAAACACAGTCGCTCTGCGGCGGGGGAAGTACGCCTTGGGCCTGGCGTGTGGATGGATGAAGTTCTGCGAGCATTAGGTCTCAACAACCAAGATTCTGTCAATATTAAGGAGGAAGAGGCGAGAGTCATTTGGAATCGTGAATGCTCGCGATTAGCGAAGGAAGTCAAGGTGCTGCAGGCGAAGTCAATGAAGTCTCAGCAACCAGTGCCTGTATTTACAGATGCTTTCGAAGACTGAACATTGCCAAGCCTTCAATTCTATTTTTTTTCAATCTGCTTACCACCTATGCATGCTTTAAATCCAGCTGTATTCCATTATCCATTGTCATTGTTCTCGCTATGTAATTATTCCTTCAAATATCTGTCTTCGTTATGTCTACTGTCTCGTTATGTTGTATTTTTCCACATGTAAGAATATATCTAATACTTAAAGTCCTCCGGATTAGGCTCGTGGATTTCATAAATCGTGCCTTTTGCTTGCGCGTAGCCAAAACTCTCCAAGATCAAGGCGTATCAGTAGGTGAGATAAGGCCTCAATCCCGCCGACTGCTTTTTGAGTATCTTTCAGACTCGTAGGGTGCGGAACTTCGAGTGAGGCTCGTAGAGAGACATCTTTGTCTACAATGCCACTCAGGACTTCAATCTACGGGTTTTATCTTTAGTATCTCTAGTGGTGAACATGAAGAAAGTCATACCAGGTTAGTCATTTTCTCTCGAAATTGAATGTACAGATGTTCCAACACCGAAGTAGCCTGGTATTCTTCGATCCGCCCTCGATACAAGTCACCCACGAGAACTGCAAACTCCAGCACTAGCTCTAGTGCATCTCGCAATGCACCACCGGCAATCTTCTGTCCACCCCTTAAAAGACATGCGGTCAAAATAGCATCCATGAGATTCGAATGAGCTTCAGCTAGAGAGAATATGTCCGGAAACTCAGCATGTGTTGTCGCGGAATTCGCTTCTGCTTCCTTCAGATTTGCCAGAAATGGGTCGAGGTTTCCAGTAATGGCAGTGTCATACACGTATTCAACCAGATTCGAGACGAAAGACTGGGCTATAAAGCGGAAATGCAAGAGCATCTTCCGTGCAGAAGCAAACGTCCCGAAGACATACGGATCATGCGATGTTGACATACGGAAAACTGCATGTATCGCGTATTGGACTAGCAGAAGGTGGACTGAACACGGGACAAAACGAGATGTAAGGAATAGGAATACTTACCCCGCAGTATACGAAGGAGAAATGAAAAAACTCGCTGGTATTTGGATAGTATATCTTGAGTGATGATAACATTAAGAGGTTGCGGGGGTTTATATTCCATGCAAAGGAAATCAAGAGCTCTGTCAAACATGATTAGATCAAGACGAACAGTCAGTTTCTTGAAAACGCATACTCTACGTCTAGTAGTTCGGTAAATAAAATTACGAGAGTCGAAGGTATCATCAATACTCACGCAGTGGGTTTGACCATGCATTGGAACTTGGATGAGGTCGAATAGCGAAACCTAGCCGGTTTTCAATTTCTTCCGCCCGACTTCTGCGTGCCTCGTCGTGGGCATTAACTTCGAAAGAATCCAAGATCACAGTTCTCAGGAAGAAGCTGAGATCAGTATCCATGGGAGGCCATGTCGCTCTATCGAGTAGACCAGGCGCAAGACCAACAGCCCAAGTTTTACGCCGCAGATCAGTTCTTTGTGTTCCATGTCTCAGAGATCCGAGAGAAAACGCGTTTGGAGACTCAATATCAGCGTCGAACTTTCCCGAGTCAGAGAATAATGCAGCTGATAATCGTCTTCGAAAAGACGGGGACATCAGGAGCAGATACGACCGCAGGAGGTGTAGATGTGAGTGGATATCGAGTGGAGGAGGCAAAGCTAAAAACAGAGATAGCAGAGTCGTTGATAACATTGTGGCGTGGTGAAGAAGTGGCTTTAGAACGAGAGATGTAACATGTGTTAATGTAGGCACAATTGAGGGGAAGGATGAAGGAAACCTTTCGATGAAGTTTTCCAAAGCGAGTATGGGGGCAGAAGTATAGGTCTTGGCAAAACATGACTGTCCATTTAATTCTCCGGGCTCCAAGTCAAAAATACGGAACTCAGCAAGTCCGGGGAGATAGGTATTTGCCAGTGGCACTGATCGTTCGGCGCCCTTCATATGCATTCCAGAATCTTTTGATCTTTCCTCATTGCTACTCACAGCAGCTAACAATTCCTCCGGCGTCCAGAACCATTGAATATCAGACAAGCTGGAATTTTTGAGGATAGGGTGATTGGGTTGTGCGATTCGCAGTAGATTTAGGGATTTCTGTGCAATTGGGAGAGCGTTGATGAGTTCCGAAGGAAAGAAATGCGGATATACTTGGGATGACCCAGAATCTCCGAGCAAACATTCACTATGACCAAATCCAATGCTGCAAGATACTTCTTTGAAGTATTCAGTTGACGCGTGGGTTAGGATAAAGGCAATCGTTGCGTTAACATGACTTGGCGATTGATGTTCTATATGGTCGTGTAGATGAGTGTAGATGAGCGACAGGAGGGTTTGAGGTGACGAGGGTATTGGCTCATAGTCTTTTGGCTCAAGTCCTTCGCCTCCCTTTAGTTCGAATGAGTAATTGGAAGAACCACACACTGGTTACACTAACTCGTTTGCAAAGACTCGAAAGGGCTGCTAATATTCCCAGATGATGGTCATAATATATGAAGATGGAGTTAAACGTTGACTGATTTTTGGATAGCTGATTTTCTGAAGGAGGACCCGAGGCCAACGATCGTCGTATTTGGATGAGACATGTTGATAAAGCATGAGAGAAAGCGTGCATGGTAGGACCTATGTTAGATCTAATTGAAGGCAACAGTTAGATGATAGCGGGTACTTCTGAATCCAGCTTACCGAGAGCGTAATTGTTCCACTAATGTTTCGAGCCGACGGAGTGAAGTGCCGATTTGTATGAACCGCGAGACGAAGCTGAGTAACAGCATCAGCAGATAGAACAATTTGTAGCATTACAACACACTCTGAGCTGATGACCTCGTCTTGTCCCTCAATGATGAGCCTCCTACGTATTCCTCGGCCTAGACCGATATCAGAGAACCGTTCCTGTACAGGATTCCATTCATGCAACAAGGACGAAAAGCCAAGGACAGTCAATTTCATATTCTTGAGTAGATCCCGAAGGGAAACATATTGAACCACACTCTCTGTATCTTGAAGTATTGGAAGAGCCCTATGGAGTTACGATTAACAAAGTAATACAATATGAATGGGCTTGAGAATATGACTACCGATGATGAGCAGCAGCAAATACGATACCGTCTTGGTCAGATAAAAAGCCCCCGGAAGAAGCAGTTGTGGGGGCATTTGGCCGCAGAACATCCCAGGAGTATATTTGACTGGACTATAACCAGTTCAGCGTCGCAATATGAAAACTACAACATTACATACATGTCCCCGAGCATCAAGCGTTTGCCAAAGAGATTCCTTAGACAGAGGCGTCTCAAGAGCGGTTACTCGGTTGTAGATATGTGGCGACTTTAAGGGAATGTGGTCCAATCGAAAATGGTTGCCAATACTCGAGTTCGATGCATTCAGCTTCACAGTATCCATGATTGGGTCTTGAGGCTTTTCCACAAATCGAGGGACAAAAAATCGAGCATCGAGTGGCGGAAGAGGAGGAAGCGAGATCTGTTCGTCGAATTCAAACAAAGGAGGTGTATTCATTTTGATTGTGGTCGAACTTGAGAATGTGTTGGCCGTTGTTGACGCGACGCGTTCTGACAACTCTCACCTCTCTCACCTGACTCTCCAAAGTGAAGCCTGGGTCAGAAATTTCGAACTCCGACATGAAAGTCATTCTGTGAAGCAACTCTAGGAGTAGAAAAACTTCAATTTGCCAATTAATTTACTGTAAGTGAGTTTTAAGAGTAACCTCATGCAGTAAATGATGTACTCAACAGCCGGATAAATTAAAGTTGTGTAAAATCTGCACTCCGGCACCCGACGTCGGAGTTTGAAATGTTTAAATTCGCTAAGCCGAGCCACCGCCAGGTTATATTGGAAAGTTTCGAGGCTGCCTCACATCTTCTTGCCTTTAACTTGGAAGAATATGGCGAAAGCCAACGAAGATACATTTCCCGACTGCTATAAATATTCTTGGACCCCTACTTCTGACATATCTCTTGATGAATTTCTCTCAAAGGTACGTCACATTCATTATGTTTATGATGAATTATCTTGAAATTTTGTAGTATAAACCTTCTATGGTTGAAAATGACGGAACTAAACCAGTACGCTTTCTATTTCGCGGAATCATATTTGTATTGTGACAGATTTTTCTTCGTAACATTAGTGGATTTGGGTGGAAGGAGGGAAAACGCGCTCCAGCGTGACTGCGGTCGATGAGCTCACTGCTTTAGAGGAAGGCTCTCAAATACGTGAGCCTCAGAAAGAGGAAAGTCAATGCTGAAACACTTATACGACGCGGTAATAGTGAAGGACATCACCAACCAAATTGAGAACATCAAGGTAAGTATAACATCAGATTGTACAAACTGCGAGCGCTAATGTTCTGTTAAAGAACGATTCTTCGATTCCGTTAAGGTCAAACAAGAAAACAGGAGCGAAAAATAAGAAGGAAGTGCGTGAGGAAGTACGTGCTAATTTTTCTCAGCTTTGCATCCCTATGGGAGACCAAATCATTCTCTGTTCTGTAGCTACAACGCGATGCGCGAGGAAAGTTCAGAGAGATAGCACAGAAGCACAACTACCTATGCGGAAAATGGTACAACCTCTGGCACTTCATGACTTACTTTTTGCATTCATCCATTCGCTAGGTTGATGTTTGGTTCGGGGGAGAAAATCGACCTGATATGGTCAAGTCTCGCTAGTCAGGATGGCATATCGTATCCCCTCATTATGCACTAACCAAAATCTTCCTATCCCAGCTTCGCTGATCAGTGGTCCGCTTGCCAGCACAGATGCTTTTTGCGCCAAGGTAGCGACCACACCACGAGATGCAAACCCAAACCACCAGCACGTTCTTTGCTTGTACTTGCCTGATGTTTACGACAAGAACGCAGTTCTGAAGGTAGTAGATAGACCCATGGTCCAACTTGATTGTTTTAGCTGACCAAGAGTTGAAGGTTATGAGAATTTTACTCCGCAACCACGGTTTCAGTCTTTCTGGAGTCAAATCTGACATGTACACGCTTTTGGGTACTTATCCACGCGCTATCCTGTTTCACAGAAAGAACCAAATGCACTTTCATTGTAGGAATTGACAGCAAACATCCTAGTGGCATCCCCTCGACAGTCAGTATATTCATAGTAACCTTTGACGCTATTCTGAATACTGTGACATAGATATGGAAGAACAAGGATCTCATGGACGACACAGAAATGAAAGTAAGGATCTTACTATGAAGACTCATTAGAATGATATCAAATGATTGCAGACACTGAAGGACGCCTACTTCATGGATTTGAAGGAAGGCAAAAGTGCAAGCGCGCAGTCTACATCTCAAGTCGACGACGCTAGTGACAAGAAACCCGCTGATGTCCTCACACTTCCAGTCGATGAATCTAAGCCGAAGAAAAAGCAGAAAGACATATTTGCATCAGATGACGAGGAAGACGACGAGGAGCAACAAAGAAGGGCAGAATTGGCGAAGAAGAAAAAAGCTAGCACAAAGCGCAGTAATACCAGCGACGAGGACAGTGAACACGAACAGGAGAAGCCTAAACGAAAGGCTTCGAAGAGAGCGTAAAGTTTTACAAAATATGTAGTGTGTAGATATATGATACAGATGTGATTATAATACAAAGACTAAGGGAACCCATACGGGATCATTTTCGATGCCTTTCTTGTCCGTTTTCGCTTTGTCTCCTCCGCTGTTGATGAAATGGTTTCGGCAGTCTTTGTCCTTTTCGGAGCAACTTTCTTCTTTTTTGGTTTGGGAAGATCCTCGTCGTCAAACGTTGCATCAACCACATCCGCTTCAGGTTTATACTCTGCTGCCGATGGATCCAAAGGACGTTTGCGCTTAGCTTTGGTACGCGGGCCGGGACCTGCACTTGCACTTTCATGGAGATACACTGGATCTTGGCTCGAACTTTTGAGCAAACTCTGATTCGGGAGTTCAACTCCCTCTGCCGGGTGGACAAGCTTCGGTCTTTTGGACTGGAAGGGATCTTTATTCGTGCCGTCGCTGTGTTCACCATCACTCTCAGTTGAGTATGCTTCTGACCAAAGGGAGGAGCCCCCGTCTTTTTCTCTTTGACGCTGTCTTCGCCGCTGCTTAGTAGACCTGTTCGTAGAAGATGACCCCGCAGTAGAAACAGGGGCCAAAGATGAAGACGAGGGAGAGAAGACATTGCCATTGATGTTCGAAGCAGAGGCGCGGGGAGATCCAAGTCCGGCAGATGAACCAAAACTTGAACGGCCAAGACGGGACCTACGTGCCCGATGAATGACTTTTCGAGCCCTCTCTTCTCCAGGTTGAGGCAAGAAATAAACCTCATGTTCCTTGTCTGGACCTACTAGCAGTCGAATGACACTGATTACGTATTCGTTGATTCCCAACGTCTCAATATCAGCAACCTTCCTCAGGCTGTCTTCGTATGTGGCATCACCGTGGTCCACGATGTCCTCTTCGATGATCAGTTTCCTGTCCACAAGAGAACACCCGGGAACAAGAAAGTGTATATGGGCACCCTGCTCTTCTTCCAGAAGACTGATTTTGTGGTATCGGCAATGGGAACGTGTCACAGGTGAGTTGGATGAAGGTTCTCTACGAAGGATGTGTGATTGCCCAAGTGCAGGTGTACCTGAACGAGAGTCAGGAGTAACTTCATCAGGGCTACGCGGCCGAGAGGAAGTTGCAGTCACTTGAGAGAAAGAAGGTGCACGTGAGATGGCCTGCAGAATTTCAGTCTGGACCGTCAAAGCGGGACGATGGATCGTGGTAGCTTTCTTTTTCGAGTGGTTGTGGAACATCAATTGGGGCAATGGTGGAGGCGGTGGTGGCGGAGGAGGGTCAGAGAAACGGGCACTCGTGGGGGATCTATCTTTGACTCTCAACAGAGTGGGCGAGAGATTAGTTTGCGCAGAACCATCTCCAGTTGATGTAGACACAATGGAAGAAGCCCGACTGCCGGTCAAAATATGAGCAGCGGCACTGGCACTTGAAGTGGAGGCTGTATCGGAGATGTCTTGTGGCTTCGCTTTCTTCTTACCTTTGCCTTTACTCATGGCCTGAAGATCGCCATCAGCACTGCGATTTTGCAGAGTGATTGGAGTTTTCCGTTTGCGCTTGGCTTTGCGAGTTACACCAGTATCAAATTTCGACGAAGACCGATTAGAGCCAATGTCGTCTATGCGAGGATTGGGAGGCGAATTTCCGGAACGAGAGCTAGATTGATGAGGTTCATTGATAAACAAAACAAGTAGAAAGTTGATCACTCTACCTTTCGGCTTTTGCGTCGGGCACTTTGACAACGGAGATCGTAGTCTCCTTCAATGCATCATCAACTCCCTGATCAACGGTTACTTCTTTCTTTGTCTCCACTTTATCTACCTTCTCAGAGTATGTAGTCGGCGTAGAGGCAGGCTCAAGTGAGATATGTACAGCATGAGATTCGACTACGTTTGACTCGACATCATCATCTTTCATGTCCGCTGCGGCATGGGTTTCCACGGAACCGGAAATCCCGACATCAGCGTCGCCGTCATGAGGAGGAACATCCAATTCCGGTCCACCAGACGAATGATTAGGAGTAACAGATTGAGATTCAATGTCTGTGACTTGGGAGGCAGGTGCCAAAGCATGCTCGGCAAGGATTTTCTCGATGGTGATATGAGGATCGTCCATGGTGGGTAGCTCAGATGGCGCTATACCACTGTGCCCCCCGACAAAATCCGGATCTATATCCCCCTCCGCGTCATAATCAAGTTCATCCGCGACTGACGCAGTCGGAACGATAACAGGATTCGGGGCAAGTGCCGTAGTCTCATCATCAGGATATTGCAAATCCATATCCAGGTCCTCTCCAGTTTCGTCAGTTTCTTCAGCCGCTCTTGGAACGTGTGGCTCAATTAACAGAGGTTTTTCCTCTACCACGGATGAGTTGGAGCTCGAGTTTTCGTTGCTAATGATGCTATCTTGGTCTATCTCGTCGACTTCCTCGTCTGTGACACCTCCTTCAGCATCGTCACCAGGGGTCGAAAGACTAGCAGGATAAGGATCCGCTTGTAAAACCGGGACTGACTTCCTTGTCAACAATTCGGGTGTAAATGTATCAGGTAGTTTGCCAGATTTTGTTTCGACCACCGCAAAGGCTGAGGCCTGCGTCGCCGCGTTGATATCAATGAATGGTGGCGTAGATAGCTCAGTTGAAATGATGAATGCCTGAGGTTCAGCTATCATCGTGCTGATAGACTGAACGGTTAACTCTTCGGGATCAGAGAACTGAGGGGTATCTGACGTGGCAGAAGCATCTAAACGGAGCTCCTGAATATCATTTTCGTCGTTCCCATTTGTTATTCCAACGATGTTTGTCTTTTCAAGAGTATCAGAGGGTTGCGCGGGTGAATGTGAAAGTGCTCGTATTCCGGGATCACTGGCAGTCACGTGCGATATCTCCGTTACGGCTGGTGGGCTGGCTACTGAAATCGATGACACTTCGTCGGCAGGTGGTGAAGGAAGATATGGGGCGTCTGATACCGATAGTATCTGCGGAAAAACATCTACGGAAAGTGATGCGACACCGACTCTGTAGGAAGGCTCGGGAGGAAGAACTTGAGCGTCTTCGGCCAAAGATTCTTCGTTGACTGAATCCAATGTGGTTTTATCAGCGGCTTCAAAAACGAGGTT
This sequence comes from Lentinula boryana, assembly GCA_027886635.1. Lineage (NCBI taxonomy): Eukaryota > Fungi > Basidiomycota > Agaricomycetes > Agaricales > Omphalotaceae > Lentinula > Lentinula boryana. The sequence goes on along the minus strand of MU790830.1, from coordinate 3,193 downwards.
CTTGGCATCAAATGGGGTCGATACCTGCGGTAGGTCGTGTTGCTCCACAGGAACATCCGGAGGTAAGTCGTTTTCGACCATGGCATTAGCAACTCGTATGGAGGGAGCATCCAGGACCTCTTCTGAGACTTCATCGAAGGAAGGACCAACAGAGTTGGTTTCATTTTGAACAAATTCTTCCTGCGCTGATGGTTTTGGCTCATCATCAGAATCCATACTTTGGTAGGATTCACTGATCTCTGGATCCTTGAAAGAAGATCAACGTCTTTGCAGACCGAAAAAGCACGTGCAGAACTCACAACAGTTAATCTTCCTTCCGTCATAACCTCTTCCACTTCATAGACATTTGTAACAATGTCCGTACCGGATATGGATTCAACGTCAAAATCACCATCCACGTCAAAATCATCGTCCTCCTCGGATACGTTGGAGACAACGCTATAGCCGTCGCCAAGTGAAGCAAATTCCATTTCTTGGACTGACTCAGGCTGGACTTTGACAGCCGCATCTTCCTTGTCCTGAAAAGATTTAGGCATTACTTCTATAGTTGACTTCGCCTCGACCGGTTCTGACATCATTGCAGCAATCGGCTCTGCTTTCGGCGGACACGGGAACTCAACTGAAGGCACGTCGACAGCCCCTGTGATAGATGGTCGTATCTTGCCGCGTTCGTTCAAAGCTTCGCTAACCGTTTCCCCAGGTGTGATCGTATTGCCCCTCAAAGCCTCTTTAAGAGGAGAGGCATGCTCTTGTAGATCTTGAACTTCTTGTTGAAGGGAAGTGCCCGGATCTAAAAGCGACTTTGAGTTTCGAGCTCTACACTTGCAACTTAAACGGAGAAATTCACCTTCTATGATGGGTGTCTTGTCTTTCTCTATAGACAGTTCCGGTTCAATTTCATCCGTGCTCTCTCCCTCCATTTCCAAATCCGCCTCGTCGATTATATCCAAATCGCTCGTACCAAGCGGAAGAACAATCACGTCAGCGTGGAAGTCTGCATCTGTGTCTAGCAAGGAATCATCATCTTGATATGCATTGTCTGGAGCACCATCGTACTCGTCATCCATGTCGTATTCGGGTGGTGGAGAAGACCTTTCGTCTGAGCGATATGATGCTTTGACATTAGTTCTACAACATGCCGGGCAATACTTTTACTTACCGCGCATATCGGACTGGTTTTCAACTTCTTCATCGGAAAGGATGATGACCAGGCTCGGCTGATCATCTACATATTGATTTCCTGAATCAAGATCTGGAGTAGGGCTTGATCCAGGTAGAGGGGAGTGACTACGCTCGTTGTACATTTCGACATACTCATCTTGATTGCCCTCTATCAGCTCAGTTGATTCTTCACTTTTTATGAATGACGGATTCGTGACGTGGTCCTGGTCAGAGGCTGTCGGGCTGACTGCATTGTCGCCATTGGGTGTCAAGAGACCCGGGGTCAAGAAGAAGCCAGAATCATTAGCTCTCTCGAAATCATCGTGATCATTCAGAAAATCCGCACTGGCTGGGAAGTCAATGTCGTGCACAACATCCCCTCCTGAGTAATAATCTTCTGCATATGTTTGAGGTCCTTCCCAGACATTGGGAAGGTTGATTGGTTGAGAAGAGGACAGCTCATCGTGCTCGACATTCAATGAGAAAACTATGGTTCTTGTCTCAGCCTATGCCAAACAGCTCAAAAGTCTAGAAATGTACCAGTGTTTTCCATGGTGGGTTGCTCCTCGTCATTAAACTCATCTTTCTCTTGAACATCATCTTCCGGAGACTTTTCATGGCTAGAGATTTCACGCCTCGATGTAGGCAGGGAAGAGTCGGATAACTCGACCTCGTCGTCGCCGGGATAAGACCCAAGTCGTGTGTACCTGGTATCCTCAACATCGACTTCGTCTGAGTTCATGTCAGCCTCTTCCGATCCTTCTTCAGTTTCCACTTGAATGAAAACCTGCTTCTCGTCATCTCCACCGTCATCATCATCACTTTCGACGGTGTGAGGGCGACGCGTCGGAGTAAGGGACCGCTTACTTGGATGATTAACTCGAGCAGATGGATACTCGCGGAATTCCTCTCTACTATCATCGTCATACTCTTCATCAGATTCTCCGCCATCGTCGGCCTCAAGTTGAGTTTCATGGTCACTGTCTTCATGCCCACTAACTTCATCATCCGACTCAAGTTCGATAGGCTCATTAATTGTCCCTGCAGCCAGTCCGGGACCTTCCCTGGGATCTCTCGCCTTACCCTTTACGCGTCTTGCACGAGTTTCTGCAAACGGATCATCCAATTGTTCCTCGCCACTGTTGTCGCTATCACTCTCTTTGTTTGCGAAGCCATTGACCTGTGGTTGTTCCTCGTTGCCAATTCGATAATACCATTTGTCCTCCTGCGGCTGTGGTTCGGGTTCTTCTTCCTGACGCAGAACTTTGCGCAGACTACCGGTAATATCGCCTATCCACGTGTCAAAGTCATTTTTGGAGAACTTGTCGTATGGATTGTAGACTGGAGCCTTCGGAATGTGTGATCTCGTGGACTGCATGTGCAAAGAAAAAGAATTGGAGGAAGAAGAATGAAGTTCAATCAGGTGTGGAAGCTTCCGTGGTGGAAAGTAAGCGCGAAACGAAGAAAAAGAAGTGAAGTTTCAAGGAAAGAAGCTCGAAGTAGGGAAGAGCCTTTAGCTGAAGGCTTCCACAAGGTGATATGACGAGGGAAGGTACAAGGTCTCAGAGCGGCTGAGTATAAAGGTGATACACGTGAAGCGTCGAAAAAAATGATAGGCGCTTAGTGTAGCTTAGGCGCCCATACAGACATAAATGACTTTGCATTTGAAAATGATTTGTACGAACCTCCGTCTTTCAGAATTCTGAAGAGACATTTCAAAAAGATGTGGAAGTTAACTTTCACTTTCTACGATTGGCTCGCAAGTGGCCAGTTATGAATGAGATGATCTTGGTACCATTCAATTGAAAACAGGCAGAATTAAACCCTGTGGACTATTGCACAGAAAATCTGAACATTTCTGAGTAGCTTCACAGTAAGTAGAAGAAGACGAAGTTTTTTTTGGAGTCAAGGAGCTCAGATTTCGGAGAGGTTTCCTGTATAACGTCATTTTTCATCAGAAAATCAACCGACATCTACGTACTTTTCAGTTTGGATTACATCTTGTATCTACTACAAATCCATACATTTAAGA
>MU790829.1:0-29071 GCA_027886635.1 Lentinula boryana | reverse complement strand
CTTTATCGTGAGAAATCAGGAACTTTTTTCTTAATCTTTATCGTTACGTTTATCGTTTACTTTTTCGCACGACATTTATTGGGCCAGCCGCAGTGTCTTCAAATTCATCTTGGTGGTTTAGGTTGCTTTCCACTTTCCTGAGGATGATGTAGAACGCTCCTTGACCCAGGATCAGATGTTACATATACAGTTTTTAATATAACAACGACCACAATGCTGATATGTATCCAAGGAATTCTTGAACATTGAAATCAGCATCGGCCCGCGCACTATTCCGGAACAAAGTCGCAACAGGCGCTCAATATTTGTTGCTGCCACTTGCATTCGGGCTCTTTTCACTTCCAAATGTCGTCCCACAAGTTCACCAACGACAGGAATTTGAAAATTCTTTTGGGCCTTGCTGGCCAGCCAGGAAATGGCGAGTCCATTAAAAGTCTTTCATATCAAACATACAGCGTCTAACGTTCCATTAGATGTATGTGCCGATTGTAAGGCCAGGGTGCCACGATGGGCATCACATAACCTGGGGATATTCATTTGGTGAACAGTTCATTGCAAACTTGGCCATAACTGCCACTAAACGGACGCTCTCTAGTGTCGATTGTGCTGCTATACATCGCAAAATCGGAACTCATGTCACAAAAGTGTACGTTGGTGTTCTTCCTTCCCAGAAGGGAACCATGGTTATGGAATGACTGATGGAAATACCGTGGCTTAGAAAAAGTTTGACTTTGGACTCGTGGACTAAAGAGCAAGTTGAGGTACGTCACTGCAGTAGGGCTTCGTGAATCATGATTCCGATTTACGAGGGCACAGAGGATGAAGGAAATGGGCAACCTCAATTCAAATGCAATCTACAATCCCAATGAGCTTCGACACCCTCCTCCACCAATGCTTACCGAAGACGAAAGAGATAGTGAATTGGAAAAGTACATCCGAGGTACATGTCTTCGTACATAGATGCTTCCGTCTCTCACCTTTGACTGTAGCCAAGTACGAATATAAGAAGTTCTTCGACAAACATGCCCTAGTAGCTTCTAAACTCGGTCCTTCTCGCTCGACTTCTTCTGTAAGTCCTCAGAAGGCCACTCCAGCATCTGCAACGTCAGCAGCCAATTCTTCTCGACCATCTACAGCCGCCGCTCTTCCTCCCTCATCCGCACCTATGACCCAGACTCGCTCATTCTCGCAACCTGCGCCGTCGCCTATCCCTCCTGCCTCGACACAATCTGCATCCCGGCAGCAACAGCAGCAGCCACAGCAATTAGTTCCTGCGTCTACTTCGGCAAATGGAACAAGTGTATGGAATGACCTCGTTTCATTACAAACTCCGTCAGCAAATTCATCACTTCCGTTACAATATCAGCCTCCGATGTCCGCCAGCTCAGGTTCTGCCAACCATTTCGGCGTTACGACAAGTGCGACGAGCAGTCCAATGCTTACTGGGGTATCCAATATGAATGGGGCTGGTATGCCAATGAATGGAATGGGCTACAATTTAGCCATTCCCAATACGGGAATGGGTACAGGTCCTAATGGTCTTACCATCAACGCAGGACTTCCCATGGGTACCGCAATAGGTCCGGCCTACAATTCACCATTTCCTTCTGGAATACCCTCCACAAACCCCTTCCAACAAACACAGCTTTCGGCCACGAATCCTTTCACGCAACAGCAACCTATGTCCGCCAACTACCCGCCTTCAGCATTGAGTTCTGTCCCGGCGGGCCTTTCGACGCCTTTTATGGTACAACAACAACAGCCATATTACTCCCAGCCCTCGCCAATGATGCAGATGCAGTCGTTGCAGTCGCCAGCACCAATGTTTTCGCCGTCACCCCAAATTTCGAATCTGAATCCACAGCAGAGTCAGCTCCAGTTTGCTAATTCAATGCACTACGGAGGACATAGTCCTCAACCACAAATGCCCACGGCACCCCAGCCGCCGATGTCAGCTACACCGCAGCTGCAGGGACAGTTCATGTCGTCTTCTCCACAGTTGCAAATGGGGATGGGTGCTGGAATGAGCATCGGTGCCCCGCCCCCGCAGCAGACGCAAATGTTTTCTACAAACGGATCCTGGGGACAGCAGCAGCAACAGCCAGCAATGTTTGCTACGCACGGACAGGCTCAACAGTGGGGTGTAATGTGAATTTGCCTTGGGGTTTGTTTGTTTATCATTTTTTGGCATACGGATAATGCTTTGGTTGAATATCGGATTTTGCTTTCAATTTTTTGTCTGGTATGTAATATGTATCTTACGCGCTCGGAGGCCTCTCCAGACTTTCGAATAATGGGAACTTTTCTTCTTCATACGATACCCTGACTTTCTTGAAACAGAAATTTATGTTGACGATACTTCAGGCATTGCTCGATCGCCTCCCACAATTCTCTCCGTCTTTGCATCCACATGTACCAGCCTCTCAATCAAGTCTGATACTGTCGAGCTCGAAAGCTTCGAAGATCCCGATTCTGCCAGGAGTGTAGCACTAGCAAGAAGTATATGCGGCAATTTTAATCTCGGACCCCAGATGCTCTCTTCGTATACGTCCACTAAACGTATGCATTCAAGCACATAACCTGAGTGCGCTTCGAGCTTGCTGGTGCATGCAGAATTCCGCAGTTGACCAGTACATCGGAGGACAAACTCCGTGATATGTTCCGCGGTCAAGAACGTCGCTTGACCGAGATAAAGGAAGTGGAGAGAGGGAAGGCAAGGAATGCCTGTCCAACGAGCATCTGAGTTGATGACTGAATTCGGGAAAGCAATGTTGGTAAGATGCAGATGCGTGAGACGGGTATAGGTGGCGAGAGCCTTGAATAAGGGAAAAACAGCAGGTGATACGATCTAAAGCGCTCCTTCATTTGTATATTGTAAAGATGATCTTGAATAGAACTAACCGCAGTAGAAAAATGATGCGGAGGGTCAGGCCCTGTCCAGATGAAGTGTCTTGCACTATTGTATACATATATTTGTGGCATATTCAAGCATCTTCGTAAAGTCCACTTACTTGACCTTGGATAAAGAAGTGTAAATCAGACGATGGTCATCATGCGTAAGGGAGTTTAGCCTGAGTCTTAAGGTTTCCAATATCAATCGTCCGTTCTCGTCCCTCTTGCATTGAGGATCGGAAACAATTTGGGTCAGCACGGCGTGCAGTCCTTCAAAAATCTTGAAGGATGCGCCTCCTGCGATATCGAGCATAAGCGACTGCGGCTCACAGGCCAAATATAGTCCTCCTTTAGAAAGGACGTGTGCAAACTTTGTAAGCTGAGAAGACGAATAGAAGCATAGATCTTGGTGTAGAATCCTCTGAGCGATAGAACGAAACAGTGAGGATGTGCAGAGGATATTGCTGGACTTTGTATCCTGTAGTACAATGGTAAGTACGACGGTGAGGATCTCAATCGGCAAAGTATCCATTAGTATCGTGGTCACGGTCCAAGCAAGCGCGGGAAAATCCTGATTGTTCACTTCTAGTATACGACCTACGAAAGTGTTACCCTTCCGCGTTGAACACTAACAAATCAACCAAAGATGACGGCTTGGACTGCAAAACCTGGCTCTGCAACGCCAGAAGAAAGGGAAATCGTCTCCACTTTGCTTGCTATGATTGGTGGGACGGAGGACCAGGCAGACAGCGTGCTCTCAGTATATCGATTGAACGGTAGAAATGCAGATAAGGCCGCTGAAGTGCTGCTTACTGAAGGCTCAGGCTGGGTTCAAGACACTGGAAGTAGTTCGACGTCGAATGCACTGGTTCCAATAATCAAAACACCCGGTGCGCGACACAACACGCCAGATATCCCAAATCTGATTGATTTGACAAGAGACGATAATAGAATGGTCGTGGATGATGACGACGACCTTGAGATGAAAAGGGCATTAGAGTTGAGTATGGAAGGTATACAGGAAGGTTTTCCTGTATACGCGGAAGAGCGAGAGAGGTCGGGGGCGCGCGATAAGGAAATGGTAATGGAGAACGATGACGAGCAAGTGGAGGACTTTGAAGAGCTCATTCGGAAAGATGGAAGGTGAGATCCGAATGTATATATCAATGATACCCTTCGTTGGGCCTTGATACGAATGATCCCTCCTCTACCAGACCGATATCTCTCCTTTCGCCCACACCAGAGACCTCTTATGCCGTACTATTACTTCAAGCACTATTCCACGTTCCACAGGTTCGCGATAGGCTTGCGAATGTTCCCATTTCTTCACTTCCAGTGGACAGTGATCTTTCTCTCATCATTGAGCTCTTCGGAAATCTCGACCTTGCCAAACTAGCTCGACTAGACTGCGACGGTGTCTGTAAGGCTCTGAATATATGGCCGATGACAGCTACAGCTGCGATATCGGACACGACGAAGGATTTGTATGAAGTTCTCGCAGGGATCTTTGAAGCTGCCGTAGCCTCACAAACGGATACGCCGCTGCTCACGTTTACGTCGGCACAAGTGAGTATTGATCCTAGTCAACACGAAGAGCCTCAAATGGGCCTGATGTCGAATCATACGTATGTCGCGTTAGATCCCTCGCCTCCTTGTAGTGGGCCACCCGGAGAGCCCCTTGGAAACGATCTTGTGACGCGTCTCGCTCGAGACCTCTCGAAGCCTGTGCTTGATATACAAGGTGAACCAAGTGGATCAACCGATACTGTCATTTCTACTCCATCCGATGTCGTCGCGTTTATCCTCACTTCGCCAGACCCTGCGCTTGTATCATCCACGTCTACTCCAGTATCGTTCGCGGTACCTTTGCATAACGCCTCCTCCTCCGCAACTCCTCCATCGTCACGTTTCACTTATCCTTCTTCCCTGTACATCGACCCTTTCTTACTCTCTAACTTTCCCCTTGTTCATTCCAAACGTATGGAGAGAGAGAGACTAGCAAAAGAACTGAGAGATCATGAGGAGGCTAGAGGAAAATTGATAGGAAAGGTTGGCCGGCTATGTTTTCGGTAGTGGTTTGTGGAATCGCTAATGCTCAATTGCCCATACATTTATATAGGAATTTGCGTCTACATCCTCTACATCTACATCAGCATCTGCTCCCATTCCAGAGTCCCTCAGTCACAACTCTCAAGATCAGGGCGTACTTCCCTCCATCCGTTCTACTCTGTACTATTATGAGCACGTTGCGAACCGTTCTGAAGGTGAGGATGGTACGGAGATAGGAGCAATGGAAAGAAAACGGACAGTGGAGGAAGTTGAGAAGAGTTTGAGAGCAACATTGGAGGGAATCGAGAAGACTTTGAAAGGTAGTTGTGTCAGGCTGCGATATAGTTTTACATCAATTTCATCGTTTTTCCTATAACTCTGTAGATCTTGACGCTAAAATCAGCGCTGCAAAAGCTCAAATGACGACGTTGTTCGAGGAAGAGGAGCTGAAGAAGCACCAAGTGAGTTTGTTGTTCGCAAACGTTCCATTCCCAGTCGTTTTTTTTTGACTTCGTATACAACTGACTGATATTACAATAATTACAGTACGACCTCCGCGCAGTCCTCATGCAACCTATGCCATCTGCAACTTCCATTACATCACATCCCACAGTCTCTGAACTTCACACTCTTTCTCAAGTCCCTAACACATCTACCTCAAAGCAAACACGATCTCAAGCTTCGAAACTAGAGCGAGGACGGGACGAGCCGTTCGTGTACATCCGGGATATCCGAGACGACTTGATCATGACAAACGTTGGCCCAGACGAGCTTTCCAAAAACAGGACCCGGTGGTGGAAGTCACCCGCGTCTACCTCTGCGAGGGCTTACGTGGAAGAGGTAAGAACCTGATTGGCTTGTGTTTTTTTTCTCATGGTTTTATGTACTCGCAAAATATATAGGTACCCGAAGAAGTCGTTCTCTCCTTGGCATCGTCCCTATCTCCCTCCACAGAATCGGTACCATACATGTTGATTTACAGCAAAAGTCTGTCATCTTCAACCTCCATCGCCTCTGCAAGCACTTCAACTTCTGCTCCATCTATTTCCTCCCCTCGATGGCCATCATCGATCGTTGCCTCCGTAGAACTGAATAACAATCGATTTATGGAGATGGCAGAGTTGTGGCGGGCGTCGAAGGAGCAAAAAGGGCACACAGGACGAGAGCCTGGAAAACAAGGTGACCAGCTCAAAAGGGATATTTCAATGGTCGATCTTACACGGTGAGACGAGCAAGCTGCAACGCACACTGCACGCAAGCCTTCAATAATATTACTCTTTTCGAATTCTAATGGTGACTTCATTCGGTATAAAGAAAAGCACGCTTGTGTATGAATTCTCGTAGTAAATGAGCAATCAATGATTTAATTAAGTGATGTGTTTGTTCTACAAATCCAAATGTAAGCCGCATGAGCGGTTTGTGCTTTTGCTGATAATCTTGCGCCTCGGCTCATCATCAGTTGTTATATAGATGAAGACTGCATGCAATCAGTCATTTCACTAACTTCAAAAATGAAAAATCTTTTCAAAATAGATTCCAATGCGGGGAATCGAACCCCGGGCTGCTGTGAACATTAATTTAACATGAAAGACAGCAATGTTAACCACTACACCACATTGGAATGTAAAATCCTTCAACTCGAGAACATATTCGCAGAGGGCTGCAGTATCAAAAAGGCAATTGGCCTCTTGCCATTCAACCTTCATCATGTTGTCGCCGCTTGCAAAAGCAACAAGGACAATCTTCCTTGTTCGTCGCTCTATAAACGCTAGATGCATCAGTGACAACTCTTTTTCTCGCCCATCTCCTCCTCAGCTTCCTCGAGAATTACAGTTGGAATTCGAGGAGCTTCAGAAGCAATCTGAAAACCTTCCCAACCCTGCTTTGTCTACTGCCCCACCTCCTCCAAGTACCGTGAATACAGACGGAGATGTTAATATTAATCCAATAACTGGTGAACGAGGTGGTCCCAAAACTGAACCGGTTGGAAAATGGGGTAAAGAGAGTGAAGGAGATTGGAGCTTTAAGGGGAGAGTGTCAGATTTCTAAGGGGCACATACAGGGTATGTCTGTTTTTGACATATGTCCAGTCTTCGTAGACTTTACATGACAGGGTTACTTACGGCTCACAGAAATACTTGGTATGGTAGTCAAAAAATGTACAATTTTGATCAAATAACATTCATGGACCCGTATCAATGCAGTTTAGCCCAACGCAGAGCCACTCGTCTTAGTACCTTTTACACATCACGACAATCAATAAGTTGCCCATGAATTTCTTCTTGAAATTCTGTATATATGCGATAAAATCTGCGGCCTATCAATTACAATATGTCATCTGTTGACTCCTCAATTCCACAGATTTATCCTGTATCATCGTTGTCACTAAAAAAAGGAGGATATTGACGTCTAATTACTCGACGTGAAGGTGTTCCAAAATTGATGTGGATTACCAACTTCGAACCTAGGCAGATGGAACCTTTCCAATCCGGGCGTTATCGTAATTTTCCAAGAACCACTTGACTGATTCATTCAAAGCTAAAAGAACACACATGAACGTAGGCATAACTCGAACAATGAATGTACGCACCCTCTTCGAAAGGCGTAAATTTAAAATCTCCAATGAGGGATAACAGCTTTTTATTGGATGCAGGTTTTCGGTATTGACCATCGGCGCGAGTGGTATCGAACTGGAGGATATAAAGAGATGATAAGAATGACCAGTGACATTCAGTAAGACTTACGGTATATGAGCCTTGGAATCCAACAGCTTTGACAATGGCATCCGCCACTTCTTTAATGCTTACCTCCTCATCTTCACCGACTATATGGATCAATGGAGGGATGAGATAGATTAACTCCGGCGCAAGAGGATCACCTGCCTGAAAGAATTACGGGCTCAACATCGTCGTATTCCCTGAGTTGCCAGATGAACAACTTCGCCAAGTCGCGAGAGTATATAAATTGACGAAGAGGCTTGCCGGTCCCAGAGACAACGAAGGGAGTGTTGTTCTCTGGACCATCAGATTCAAATCAGACAATTGACAGTGCGAGCGGTTTTAACACACTTTTGGCAAGGTAGCACTTGTGGATAAGGCCAGGAATGACGTGCGAGTCTTCAAGGTCACTGTGATTGTTGGATCTGAGAACTAGACTCGCCCAAGAAAAAATGACAGTACTAGTTGTCGTGAGGCCCAAAGACATTAGTAGGAATTGCGGAGCTGAAGTTGCATCCGAACTCTTCCTTGTAAGCACTGCCGTCATTCAGTATCACGCTCAATGTTTGGAAGAAGCAAGACGGACTGGTTTTGAACATCCACCATGCGTTTAGCATGGGCGTAGCCAAAGTTACTCTCATGTGGTGGGCCATTGTGAATATTGAGCTCGGTCAGCGGATATTCGACTTTGTCCGGGAAAACACAGGTAGATAGACAGGAGATGAGTTTCTGAGTCTTGTGTTCGTAAGAGGCGTGTAGGACGTTGTCATTGATGAGGATGTTCTCTCGAAGGAAAGTCAACTGCGATGGGAAGACGATAGATCAGGATACGATGATCGTATTAATATTTACAAGACAAACCTTGTATTTCATGTTCTTGAAGAGACCGCCGACTGTAAGGATTATTGTGAAGCCCTAGGACATGCACGAATGATGGACTACTGCGCACCAAGTGCAGCCAAGTGGATTACATGAGTAGGCTGGTATTTCTCGTACAATTTACGCGTCTGTGCAGGATCTCTATACAGAATAGGTGTTTTCAATCTTCATGAACAGTAGTTCAAAGCTTTGATCACCTCAGATCTGCCTCGGATGAGCTAGCAAAAATCCATTTCTCGTTCGGCCGTTTGCCAAACCGAGAACCAGCCGGCTCGTTCTCAATGACATATTCTATGGCTTTTCCAACGAGACCTGTTCCTCCTGTGACAAGGATTACCGTAGACATATTCCGACGTGAAAGATAATGATGGATGGAAGACAGAAATTGAAGTTTCGGCACGTGTGCCCGAGTGTAACTCCGAGTAAATCTAATTCCGTCTTGAGCCTTGACCTCATATTACCTACCCCACCTGCTTTCCAATTCCCCTTAAAGCCTTTCTTCGTGTTTCCTCCATGATACATATACAGGAAGTAGCAAAGCAGGTGTATGACCTTGCAGCCTCTGATGATCCTCTTGCACCTTTGGTTAAGGAAGCTTTAGATGTAATCGACGAAGGACTCGATGCCTGCGGGTGGGTAATGAATATGGGTTGAATATTGTTATGTTATATGACCACAGACCATTAGGGAGAATCGGGTCTCGATCAGCTTCAACGGAGGTAAAGATTGTATGTATTTCTCTTGGTTGTACTTCCCAGATGGATGCTGCTTATCGCTGATCACTCTTCATAAGGCACTGTCCTATTGCATCTCTTTGCCGGTGCACTAGGTAAAAGACGCCCAGCCTCTGAATATACATCGCCAATACCAGCGATATATATCGGTGTTCCTTCTCCATTCCCTGTCTTGGAGTATTTCATCCAGGACGCAGCGAAAGACTACAACCTGGACCTATTCTACTGTAGACCACCTCAAGAGGACTCTATAGAGACTGTGGTCACACCTGCCGCCAGTGCCATTACCAAGGGTCGCGATTATTTGCACCCATTACCAGGTCCTCGGGGAGTTGGAAAAGCCAAGGGTGGAGAAGGTATGCGTCAGGCTTTGGAAATGTACAAGGTCCGATTCCCACATATCAATGGCATTCTAATCGGTACCAGGCGTACCGATCCGCACGGTGGTATAAACACTTTCCCATTTACCATGAAACCCACGTTGACGCTAATAATGTAGATAGGATATCATCTCGATGTCCTACCGATGAAGGATGGCCCAGATTTGACCGCATAAATCCAATAATCAAGTGGACTTATGCTAATGTATGGTCATTCCTACGCCAGCTAAATATTCCGTACTGTAAACTTTATGACGAGGGGTATGTTTCGAACTTTCTTGGTTTTGATATTCACATGGTAATGTTTTCCGCGAAAATAGCTACACGTCTCTTGGATCCACTTACAACACCTTTCCAAATCCTGCTTTACTTGTGACGCCTTCGGAAAACCCAAACACACCACCGCTTCCTTCTGCGTCATCGATAATTTCACCAACGACTGCACTCGCTACCGTGATGTCTAACACACACGCTACTCCTCAGCTAGATGCGCTGTCTCCTACCGATGTACTTTCAACCTATATCTCCTCGACACATACAAAGTCTGATGAAGCGCCCAATGGTAATGATCATCCAGCAGCATTTTCCTTACCTCCCCAATATCATCCAGCTTACATGTTGAAGGATGATCACTTAGAACGTGCCGGAAGAGGACTGAGCATCCCCAGCGTAGCAGTATAATAATGACATACGAAGTTAGATTTCCTGTTGATTATTAATACAATACCGACGAGGAATGTGCCACACGACAAAGAAAGCATGCACCATAAGCATAATTGAGAGCAGCATGATGACATAAACAAAAAGATACAACGATGCATTAGTTCATGTAATCTACTCTTCTTCTTCCTCGTCACCGCCTTCTTCTTTCTTAGCAGCAGCGGCAGCACGCTTGCGCTTGACACGTCCAGGACGACCTCCACCGTACGGTGAAGTGAGGGCAAAGTCAATATGTTTTTGGGAGTCAAGACGAACGACGAAGGAAGGAACGTTGACAATTTGTTTTCCAACCCTATACGGCGTTTCTTTTAGAATTAATACGACTGGGGTCATATTTGACACGTACCGGATGTGACGTTGCCTGATAAGAACACGGGCGTGGTGGATAGATTTAGCAAGACCGCTCTTAAAAACTTGTGTCTGCAAACGTCTCTCCAAGAAGTCTTCGACCTTCAAAGCCAACACGTAATCAAGACGCATACGAGTCTCATCGAGCACACCGATTCGAACAAGACGACGAATCAGAGCATTACCCTCGAAAAGTCGCTTGGGGTCCTTGGGGTCGAGTTTGAGTAGCTCACGAGCTGCACGACGGATTTTGGATAGAATAAGACCGATACGCCAGATTTCACGCTTGTTACGGAGACCGTACTCGCCGGCCAGCTAGAAACTCTTGAACACAGATTTTGTCCGATGAATATACGAAACGCACCTTCAGCTCAGCATCGAGACGAGCTGATTCAAAAGGTCGACGAGGGACCTTGTAACTGTATGATACAGGTTATAATGGGGCAAGGCTTTATTAGCACAATTGCAACCCTCCACACGAAGTGGATCTTGAAGATATTGAACAGTTCTTACGTTTTGCTGTGGTTCCGTGGAGCCCTGCAAAACGAACATTAACACCATGGATATTCTCTGGACGACGTGACAGCAGGTACCTAGGCATTTTTGTCTTGAGGAGATTGAGAACGACAGGGGATTATCCAAACTCGACGAAATGTGTGTGTGCGGAAAAAGTGGCTGTGTAACTGTACAGTACCGTTCCCACGCATTCTAGTCCTCTGTGTATGTTGCCGAGAGTTGCCGGTCTAGTTTTCAAGCTTTCGTTGACGGTAGGCGAACGTCTTGCTCGTTTTCGCTGTGACCTGATCTCAATCTCTCTCAGTCCTCAAGATGCCTCACTCATTCGGTTACCGCGCGCGGACGCGCCACATGTTCAAGAGGGGATTCAAGGGTGCGAGGACATTCTAGTAAAACGATTTTTGGAAAGATTACTTATGCTCGAATTTTTCCTCAGAACATGGTCCCGTGAAACTGTCCACTTTCCTCATTAACTATCGCGTTGGTGACATCGTCGACATCAAAGCCAATGCGGCTCAACAAAAGGGTATGCCTCACAAATACTATCATGGGTGCGTCGTACTTCTGCAAATCCGATACAATCTGCAATCTGAACAATTCACTAGACGAACCGGTATCGTCTACAATGTCACTCCGTCATCTGTCGGTGTGATTGTATACAAAGTGGTTGGCAACCGTTACATAGAAAAACGTGTCAACCTGCGTGTCGAGCACGTCCGTCATTCGAAATGCAGACAGGAGTTTTTGGACCGAGTTAAGAGCAACCACGAAGCACACGTTGCCGCCAAGGCCTCTGGAGGTATGACTGCATACTTTGCCACATTCCAAATCGTCCTGATATCCCGTCACAGAGCGTGTAAACCTCCGCCGCATCCCTGCTCTTCCTCGTGAATCCAGAACTGTATCCGTTTCAGAGAACACCCCTCAAACTATCGTGCCTGTGCCATACGAGACTACTATTTGATGTATCCTTATCCACCTTTAACATGGTCATCTCATGTCTCTTAAGCACTACCGTTATGCATCATGCTTCCAATAAGATGAAAATTTCTTAAAATATAAACGCATTGCTGGACCACTTGTATAGTCACAGGCCGAGGTTACTTTTGAATTCGAAGGATGCTCATTTGCGCCTTTTACGAAGCTTAGAGAAGTGCAGTATATTCAGTATGCACTGGAAGAATTTCACAAATCGAACATTCCAATAGGTGTACACAGATTTGAAAAGATTTCGAGCAAATTATATAGTGCATTTCTCAATCACTATCGTCATCAGCCTAGGTGTTATGTCAGCTAATCATCTTCGACAGAAATCAAACAGTCACGTACAACCATCCTTCCTCGAGCCT
This sequence comes from Lentinula boryana, assembly GCA_027886635.1. Taxonomy (NCBI): domain Eukaryota; kingdom Fungi; phylum Basidiomycota; class Agaricomycetes; order Agaricales; family Omphalotaceae; genus Lentinula; species Lentinula boryana. Next base: position 16,487 of record MU790829.1, on the reverse strand, counting down.
TGGAAGCAGCGGCTCTCGATGATCTGCCAGTTGACGCGGGTTGGAACGAGATTTGAGACTGCTTGGGAGCTGGAGTAGCCTTCTTCCTTGCTGGCGCCTTCCTGGGTTGACTTTGACTATAGATCGTGATGAGCAAGGGAGGGGAATTTAAGTTTCGCAAGCAAACCTAAGAACAGCGGCTCGATTTGTCCTTTTTGTAGGTTTAATGACTTCTTCTTCGTCCTCCTCATCATCATCAATTTCAATGATTTCTTCCTCGTCCGATTCCTGCAAGCATTATTGAGCACTGAAAGCCATTTACCTTTCTTTCGACAACTCACGACAGCTTTCTTTCCTCTGGTGGTCTTTTTGGCAGGGGCTCTTTTGGCAGGGGCTTTCTTCACAGGGGCTTTCTTCGCGGGAGCGGCTTTTTTGACAGCAGTTTTTTTGGGGGGTTCATCATCAGAATACCCATTGAATTCATCGGAGCCTGCGCCTTCGGCGTCGGCTTCCATCATCATAGAGTCTTCAGATTGCGCATCCGAGTCATTTGCCTTGGCCTTGCCTTTGCCTTTCGCTTTTGAATTGGCCTTTCCGGAAACATAGTCCTTCTCTTGTTGTTCTTTGACTCTGGCCAACTGTTACAGACCAAATGAGCAACCGAAAGCTGAACGGAGATGGAGATGAAGAAATTACCCGATCTTCTAATTCTTCCTCGTCGATGTCTTCATTGGCTTGAACCCCCGTCATCATGGTCTTGAGCAATTTGTTAACATGACTCTGAATCGCATGTATGTCATCCTTTTCAACAAACATTTGGATGGCGTCCGACATTCCGTTTTCTCCTAACAGTTGCAGCTCTTGCGCAGAAAGGTACTCTTTTACCAGCGTCGCCACTCGTACTTTGGCGAGCTTCTCTGACACAGTTAGATCTGGGTCATCAATACTGAGTTCAGGCTCATCAGCAGCGATTTTAGAAGCCGCTGCACGCGATGATTTTTTTGCCCGGTGAAATACTAGCATGTCTCGAGGATTGGCGATGCGTCCCTGGAACTCTTGTCCAAAACGAATAGGATTAGACATCTCGCTAACGCCGGTAGTCTCCACTTTGAGTCGAATGAGTGGAAGCATGGGCTTGAGATCTTCACCACCTTCCTTGACAATCTCGGCGCTACGCTCCTGCCATTCTTCTTCAGCTTTTTCGATGAGCGCGTTCACTTTAGCTTTGAGGAACTTCGAAATTTCAATTTGGTCAGATAGGTCAAACCCCTCTTCGTCAGCAACTTCGCTCAGAACTACTTCTTCGATCACGAAAGGTCGTACTGTACGAAGTGGGAGCGGTTCAATTTGAAACTCCTTGTCGTGTATAGTAAGAAGAGCCACATGCCTGAAAACGTTAGTTTGCTAGAGGCTTGTCATACGAAATTACAACGCACTTCGTGATAGCTTCACCATCAGCTAGAGAAGTAGCGACTGAAGAACCTGGTTGAGTGATATAGTAGCTCTTCCCTGCAACTGGTTCTGGAATAATTCGACAATCGTGTTCATGGCCCCACACAACAAGGTCAACACTATCATCAAACATGCCTTCCGGAACAAATTCCTGAGGACCATGTTTGACGCTGCGAATCTACTGAGATAGGGAACCTATCCACGAAGCGATACATACCGATTTTGGTGCACCAAGAGGAGATTAAACCAGTTATCTTTGTCTCTTGGCATAAACATTCGCACTCGATTGCTTCTGAGTTCAAAATGCATTCGAGCATCTTTGACGTTCCCTATCCCGTACATGCCAAGGTTGCTCTTGCCTTTGCGCAATAAGATTGGGCGTACGGCTATACCTGTATTTGTCGCTTCAACATCTACAACCGGGAGATCAATCTTCCCCATATAGTTGAGTAAACCAGAGACGGAGAGAACGTCGAGTGCACAGAGAGCGCCTTCCTGTACGCATAATATTCAGAGGAGTAATAAGCAATGAAGGGGAGTAAACATACTACTCCAGCGCCTTGAGGGTCATCATGGTTTCCATGTATAGAGAAGACCGGGATGCCAACGTTCAAATTCGGATCTTCATAGTTGATTGCTGGAAAACTGAACAAGCATCAAAACAGATTTCATCGGGATTGCGTGGACAAACGTACGTGAATCCATATGCCTTTCCTTCATCTGGATCGCTTTGCAGCTCAACTGAAATAGGTTTATCCCCCATGGTGTATTCACGAAGTAGCGCGATTGTCTTGTAAAGCGACTCTCTGGATGGCTTGTTTTCGTGAAATAGATCTCCAGCAAGTAGGATAAAATCGACCTGTTTTACTCAGCTGACTGCGCGTAAGATAGAGCTGTCGAGCCTCACATTATGCTTCTTCGCAAGCTGTAAGATCTCTTCAAATGTGTTTATTGAATCCTGGCCGCGTATTGGGTCTCTTTCATTGTATCCAATGTGATTGTCGGTTGCAAGCAATATACGGAACGTATCCTCCGGGGAAGGAGCTGACAGCAGTTGTCACAGAGTCTCTCAGGTTGTTTATGGCCAGCTTACCAGGTCCTTGAGTTGAGGGTGGCATGATAGAAGTAAAAGCGTCAAGAGGTTAGGCAGTAACGCGACGCGCTTTGGCGGTCACTCATTACGACACTCATTACGACACGTGCTACCTGTGGAATGAACAAGTGTTTTCCGATCCGTATCCACGACGTGGTCCCCTCTTTTCACAGACTGATTGCGGCTTAAAGGCGACTTCATTCCCCTACAATGTCTCCTCAAAATGCTCAAAAGCCGCCCTCGAGAGCTCTTGTTGTATGTAGACATAGTCAACATGTGGTTCTTCGCGATTGATTTTACTTGGTTAAACAGACTGGTGTTGTCGTTTTCTACCTGGTGGCAGCATTATCAGTGAGTCGTCTTTCACACTATACTCTGAATCTGCTTGATTCTAACTGGGGATGTTAGATGGTTATGGCGTATGTGGCCGTCCACATTCAGGGTTTCTTATTTTACACATTCACTTTTCTAGTAACAAATGGGTCCTCAACACGACTGAAGCGCCACTTTTCTTTTTGTTCACCCAACTTGTCATTGCTGTCGTCCTTTTCGTCATCTCGGACATCATGAAAGTGCTTCCCGATAGGCTTCATCTGGATCTCAATATCTGCAAAGGATTGGTTCCTATGGTCGGTCTAAATGTCATTGGTCTAAGGTATACCGGTCGTTCTTCCTCTTTCTCTTTACACGGCCCTGACACGACAATAACAGCTTCAGCAACTACACTTTAAAATATGTTGATGCCTCTTTCTATCAAGTCGCGCGAGGGCTTGTGCTTCCATTCACCGTCTGCACATCTTTCGTCATGCTCAATGCCCGACCCTCGCTCCGCATTCTATTTTCATGTGGTATCGTCACCCTGGGATTCTTCATCGGTGTGTTCCTTGACGGCACTCCCTTATCTCTCGTCGGGATATTTTTTGGCGTCGTCAGCTCCGCTATCACTGCAATTCATTCTGTTGTGATCAAACAAAGCTTGAGCGTTGTCAACGGTAGCGCTCTTTTACTTTCCTGGTATACCAACCTCCTCAGCGCGCTTGTCCTTGTCCCAATAATTGTTCTTGCGGGCGAGACTGCCGAGATTACCAAGCTCTTTTCTGGTGCTGACGAGCTTTATCGGACTACTGGACAAATGTCTGCTTTGGGTACCTTTGTATGGGGGTCCGTGATAACGGTTGGTGCAATCGCAATACCCCGTGCGCAAATTCTGACGATTCTATAGGGTGTTCTGGGATTCATGATGAGCATTGCGAGCTTGTTGTCTATCAAGGTGACTTCACCCATTACCCATATGATATCTTCGGCGGTTCGTGGCGTTGCTGCATCTGTTCTCGGAATGTGGCTCTTCCACGACATTATTACTTCGTATGTGCAACATTCTCGCTCCTTCTCATCACTTGTTGATTCGTTATTGTGCACATAGCGGCCGAGCTTCCTCTATTGCTATCATTCTCCTTGGTTCAATATACTATACTTGGGTGAAGCATGTTGAATCACAATCACCATTACCTTCAACTTCTGGTGGTGCTTACGAACGTCTCAAGATGGAGGATGTAGAATCGGGACCCCAGCGCAACTCCAGTTCCAAGCCAGAATGAGTTACTATAAGACTCTGCTATGTGTTTGGAGAACATGGCGTGGAACGTACCACCTCTAACTAGATTAGATAAAATTCACTATAGAACATTAGCCCTGTCTCTGACATATTAGAGCTGCACTTCGTTTATATACCAATGTTATAATTATGGTAGCAAATACTTCGATTAGCCAGAGCCCGGCAGAATTGTGTGACGTAATTTCGACTTGGTATTACTTTTCTTGGCAGCTCACGATGCAGCTTGGGGAGCTGAACCAGCTGAACCGCAGTGCCAACCCTGAATCTGACCTTTCCCAATATCTTGCTTTTCCTTTTGAGTCGGATGCGAATTTCAAGGTACCTTTGGTTTGATATCCCGCACTCCACTGACAAAATTCACGAGCCGTTCTTGCCAAGAAAGGTTTATCCGACATAGTGTCTCTCAGTGGTAGTTCCTCAGATATACCGGAAGATACTCTTCGCTCGATGCGTGTGTTTTACTTCAATCGGTAAGCTCAGCAGCAGTTGGTTCTTTCCGAATCCATTCCGAAGTGCATTATAACGATCGCTTGCGTTCAGGATAACGGGACATTCATTAACTGTTGCAGACGTCCAAGCCTATGAATCAAACAGAAATTCAACGGGAGACATCTTGACCTCGACTTCGAATACACCTGGTAACGCCGATGTGGAATCCAGCAGCGTTGAATCATTTTCATTCGCCCAAATCCAAGCTTTGATCGAGGCCGGGAGATTCGATGAGATTCCGAACAATAAGACCATATCTACGGAGCTGAATGTAAGAGTTCGTCCCAGGTCACTTTGTAACTGCGTTTAACAGATTTCCTCCTTGCTCCTAGTCTTCGTCTCCTGACAGGTCAACTGTCTCGCCCAGAAAAAAGCCTTGGGAAAACTAAAGCGATCTAGTAGTGTTCTGAAGACTTTTCTGCCCGAATGGACGGTACCTGTAATTTAGCTTCAAGTTGTAATTCCTGTAAGCATAGTGACCTCGTCTACAAAAAAATGATGAGTTACTTCCAACTTGATCACGTGATGCTACTTTAATCGCGACGCCACTCATGAGAAACTCAACCTTTGACCTTTCGGTGATTTCAATAATTTCGCAACTATCCTCGCTCACGACTCTATGGAAAACTTGTGAGCATTTTTCTGTGCCTCAGTCGCTCGAATATCCAATATAAGCCAGCCGTCAACGTCTCCTAGCCCAAAACACGGATCTTTTTCCAGATGCTACGGTATCTCGCTCAACAGACAGCGTGGTCAGTGCTTGTATCTACACATCGACCCCATCTCTGACTGATTATTTAGACTTCTATATCCTCATCGAGTTCCACAAGCTCAAGCTCCTCGCGACCTACCGCTGGCAAGGCTAGAAAAGGTCCAATAATAATACTTTCATCCGACGAAGAAGAGGAGCGAGATGAACTCCAGCCAGATCCCGTTAAAATTTCTCCTTTCAAACCTACGAATGTCAACAGACAAATGCAGCCTGCTTTTCCCGCGAAAACCAAACCATTACAGGAGGCCAAAACAATGGCGAATCCAACCAGTGCCTTTTTTGCGGTGTCAGGAGTAGGTTCTCTGAGACCTCACGGGACTGATCCAATAATCAATGCGAAGGCTTTGGAGGAAGACGAGCAAAAGGACGGAGAGGAAGTAGCTGTCCCCGAGTTTAACGAGGACGAGAATAGGTATATCTCCCCCGCAGATGCTGAGAAAGCATTACGCGACTTGATGGGTGGGGCAATGAATCAAGATATCGACGTCGAAATCAATCCAGACGACTTCACCGTTCAGGGATTCAAAGACGAATTTAAGCTTCTCAATCATCAAGTCATTGCTCGTAAGTGGATGCGTGAGCGAGAAAACCCACAATTGAAACGTATGGGCGGTATTCTCGCTGATGATATGGGGCAAGCACTCATCTTTCCCATCTCATCTAACAACTTGCTTACTGCCTTCTAAGATAGTCTTGGAAAAACGATACAGACTTTAACGCGTATTTCAGAAGGACGTCCTCGAAAGAGCGACAAAGAGGACGGGTGGGATCCTGCCACCTTGTATGTTGCTGCTTTTGCTCTCTTGATGCTCTTGGCTTATCCCTTCTCACTCATAGGGTTGTTTGCCCATTAGCACTAGTACAACAATGGGCCGACGAGATTAAGAAGATTACGACAGGACTCACAGTTGTGAAACACCAAGGGAGCTCCCGAACTTCAGGTATGCAGACGAATACCTTAGTGTGAACTTTCAGTGTTCAAGGTGTTCGCAAAAGATCCCAGAGTCTTGAAGCGCGCTCACATTGTCATTACGACCTACGATACCCTTAAATCTGAATACGGTGTTTTTAATCCTGCCGATGTTAAACGAAAAAGCAAATCGAAGCAAGCGGCTGCCAGTGACCGCGATAGCGACACCTCTGAGGCAGAACATTTTGGCTACACGTTGAAGAAGCCTACCAAGAAAACTCCCAAGGGCAAGAAGGACGCACTATTCCACGTCCAATGGTTTCGAGTGGTTCTCGGTAAGCATGGAACAATGGAAATCGAACCATATTCACATTCTTGATATTTCTTAGATGAAGCGCATAATATCAAGAATAGAAATACAGCTGCTGCCAAGGCTTGCTGTGGTTTGGAAGCAAAGTTTCGATGGGCGCTGACTGGAACTCCTATGTGCGTTTTCATTTTGTCCGTCCTCCTAACACATATTCCGACCACTGACTGATAGGCAAAATGATGTTACTGAACTCTACTCGCTATTGAAATTCCTTCGAATCAAGCCCTTTTCTTCCTGGGAAAGGTTCAACGAACAAATCGCCAAACCTGTCAAAAGTGGACCAGGTGCAAATCGTGCCATGAAGAGATTACAAGTATGGACGTCTATATCTTCCGTTTCATACCTCTGTTCTAATCCCCTCGGATTATATTCAGGTCGTTTTGAAGCAGGTCATGTTGCGTCGACGCAAAGACGACATGCTCAATGGCAAAGTCTTGATTGAGCTGCCTAAACGAACAGTCAAAATTGTCTCTTGTCCCTTCTCCCCTTCGGAGCAATTGTTTTACACCAATCTCGAAACAAAAATGACCACTGTGATGGAGCAACTCGTCGAGAATGCTCAGAAAGCTGGTGTCAAGGCCAACTATATGTCTGTGTTGTTGTTATTGCTCCGTCTTCGACAGGGTCAGTGCATTCTTTCTCAGTTAACGGCCTCAACACTGACAGGACATCGTAGCCTGCAACCATCCGGTTCTCGTGTCAAAAGACTACAAAGAAGACCTCGATGCCGTTGACTCGAGGGAGGCCAAGAAAGGATCTGCAGATATTGATGGCGACGATCTTATTGCTGCCTTCGACCAATTAAATGTTTCAAAGACGTGTAAAATGTGTACTGCTGAGTAAGGCTACATTGGGATTGCGTTACTCTGGATGCTAATTCACTGCAGCTTGACCGCTTCCAATACCGAAGATAAACTGTTGGAGAGCCATTGCGATGGTTGCGCTTCCCTTGTCATCAAATCTCGACAGCAAAACGATGAACGTCCGGACTCGGCAAAGATTAGAATGGTGCGCACGTTACTTCGACAGATCGACGAACAATCGTCAGGGGAGGAGAAAACGATCATCTTCTCCCAATTCACCACCATGCTCGATCTTTTGGAACCGTTTTTGGAACAGGCTGGTGTCAAGTTCGTTCGTTGTGAGTATCAATCTCTACTTTTCGGTGTACTACGCTAAATGTACGTTGATTCAGACGATGGCTCAATGAAGCCTCCAGAACGGGAACAATCTCTCAATGCAATTAAAACGGATGATTCAGTCAAGGTCATTTTGATCTCGTTCAAGGCTGGTAGTACCGGTGAGTGATCAATATCACTTCCAATCCATTGCTCTAAATTAGGTTATAGGGCTCAATCTGACAGCGTGCAACAACGTTATACTCATCGATTTATGGTGGAATCCTGCTCTTGAGGTTTGTATATGCATCCGTCGTCTTGCGCTTCTTCCACTCACGCTCTCTCTCTTTAGGACCAAGCATTTGATCGTTCCCATCGTTTCGGACAGAAGCGAGATGTTAACATCTACAAGCTAAAAATTGACGACACTGTGGAAGATCGCATCCTTGAAGTAAGTGTCTCTGAGTACCAGTACTTACATCTGACCATTGATACTTTTAAACTCAGCTCCAGGACAAGAAACGCGAACTTGCGCGAGCAGCACTTAGTGGTGACAAGATCAAGAACATGCGTCTGGGGATGGACGAGCTTCTTGCACTATTCAGGCCCGGCCACGGAGAGGAATCTGATGAAGAGTAATTTCATGCATTTGCATTTGGTTTACGATTTTTTTACTATCATGATCTTGCTAAATTAAAAGAGAGTACCTACTCATTGTACTTACATATCCCACTAACGTTTGATGCCATGAGTTACGGCTGGTCACGGCTAGTCACGACTGAATTCGTCACAACCTTTGACTTCTCTCTTAAAAGTTGCAACCAACATCGGAACAAACTGCTTTCATTCCCTGCTTCAAATCAGTTCTGATACTACCACGATCCAAGCAAACAACGGAGTAGAATGGATCTCTAACTTGACTTGGTCCATAAATTTCACCAATGTCAGATCAACCGTCGACGATACTGCGGTCAGTTTCAATTCTACCGTTGCTCTCAAATCGCTCATTGTAACACAGAGAGGCGAAAGGGACCCATGCTAGTATCAAGGAGCTACTCAAAACAAAGGAACCTTTTGATAGAGATATTGATTTCCAGAGAAAGACGTGAGTATTGGCTAGCTGTTTTTGAATAAGCTTTCTAAAATCACTCTGTAGCCTAAGGAGACGTTATCTAAACCTGCTACTGGTCCATCCCTACGCGAAAGAATCTGAGAATGCAGAAACTCATCTATGGATGCAGACATCCTATACATTCATATCCGAATACAAGCAGCACTTGACCCGTATTGATCGTGCTAACCAGCGATCAACACAAGCCCAACAATCAAGCACCCTATCTCGTCCTGTTGAATATCGGAAGTTGCTACAACGCTTTCGTCAATATCTGGCGGAGGAATACAAATTTTGGACTCAGTTTGTCGTTCGCTACTATCGGTCATTCGAATTGACTGAAGCGCATGACGCTCTTGTCACCCTCGGTATACTCTCAGACACTGCAGATACTGCGGAAAGTATACCATCGAACAATGGTCGAAACCACTTCCAATTTCCCACTGCAACGCTGTCTCCTCCGACTACATCTGCAGACCGGGAGAGCCGGTTGACCATCTTGAGCAAAGCTCTCGTTTGTCTGGGGGATATTGCTCGCTACAGAGAACAGTACAATGAAGCTGGTGGCAGGTCTAGAGTGGGGAATGGCGGTCCAATCGCTAACATCCCTCGTCCAAAGAATTTCGAGAAAGCACGTACATGTTATGAGCAAGCTAAATTCCTGACGCCTCATGATGGAAAACCTTCACATCAGCTGGCCATAATAGCATCGCACGAACAGGATTTATTTACTTCGTTGGTACATTATTACCGCTCGCTTTGCGTCAAACATCCCTATGAAACTGCATCTGAGAATATGGCCGGTTTGCTTAGCCGGGCATTGGAGCAGTTGAAGGCGGGTAGCAGAATTAACATTTCCCCAGACTTGGCACATGTTCCCAAAATGAGAATCGAAGACTTCAAGCGAAAGGTCGTCGTTCTACATGCGCTGTGGTGGCTCGGGGATGAAAGGTGTGTTTTTCAGAGTAGCCATTCAGAAACGATAGTGATGACTTTCCATAGTCATGCCTCGCTCATGACACAGAAAGCTAGCAATATCTTCGAACAGTTCTACAATTTGGTCTCTGAGCGGCATCTGCCTGAAGATTTCATAACGCAGCTCGTCATCCTTACACAAGGAGCGCTTTGGAGAATTCGGATGCATCAAGACCCTTCGATCAAATCAGACAATAAGTTGAAACTTCGCTCTGGTTCTCCTTTTCTGCCAGTTGTGGAAGCTCGTATTTTCACACATCTCCTATCCCTATACCGTGCGCTCTTTGAAGTCGGGATAGAAAATTTGAAAGAGCCACCTCCAGTAGAATCGGACCTGGCTTCACGCCTTATAGTTGAGTTTCGAAGAACGCTGCCTGCCACGAGGCTCGCTGGAAAATGGCTCATAGCCAACTACAAGTATGTTATGAGCGATCCCGAAGCAGAATGTCTACCCGAAAAAGGAAACACCAGAGATTTTACATCAGGGATTATCAGCCCCTCCTCCGTCGAGACCATTGATTTTTGGCGCAAGTACGCCAACTTCTTGCGAGCTCTATCTCGTGCTTTTCCCGCGGACCAGCTACCACAACTGACCTTTACCTTACCGGAGGATGTGGAAACTAGAGGGTTCAGACCGCTAAAGGATTACGTGAGGTTTGAAAGAGGCACATATGCTTCTGATGCCAACGTACCACGCAGAGAAAGTGAAGTGCATCCCAACGATGTGCAGTTGATGAGGATAGAGGATATCTTGCGTGATGCTAAGGCTTTGGTCCAAATGGAGGTTGGGATTTTATACATGTACTACTGAAATTCAACTAATGTTTGCTTGTTCATAGAACTCACCATTTGCTATATATGGCAATCAATTTGTTCTAAAAGGTGTCGAATCTCAGTTTCCTCCAATACCGACCACGGCAATCAACCCGGAAGATGATACTATGACAGAAGTCACGTCCGGCACTGACGACGATCTGCTTCGTGAAGCTTTTGATCAGGGGGATGCGGACGGCGATGAAGATGAAGAAGACCATATTGTCTGGGACCCAAAACCGAGGTATTCGCTATCCTCTCTTCGATGTGCTAATGCATTAATGAACGATTGCTTTTCAAGTGACGCACCGCTAGATACTTCTCCGGTGTTGGCTAAGCTTGTGGCCAATGTTCATCCTGTTCCACCAAATGCAGTAGCTACTTCTATCATGACAATCGCTCCGCCGACTTTGTCTGTAAAACCGGCTACCTCCCCTGTGCACCCAACTGTATCATCCAACTCGACATTCTCTCAGGATAAACCTTTACGCGTAGATACAACCACAGCTGCAGATTTGCTCAAAAGTTTAATGAGTTCAGGTCGCACTTCAGCTCCTAGGACAACTTCTGATCTCTTAGTACCACACACACCGTTCTTATCCTCCGGGAACAACATCTGGTCTACCGACCACGATGAGCAGCCATTGCGCTATCCTGTCAGTGTGCATCCCTTGACTCCACGGCCTCGACACCATACTCTTTCTGCTTCTCAAGATATTTCATCTCAACAGTCCCTCTGGGCACATACTCAGAACCCTCAGAACCACGCGAATACTCTATCGTCTTCCACGTTCGCAGCTCATTCAGCACATCCTGACATCGTGGATTCAGGACATCAACGAGCTTTTTCTGCATCCTCGAATATATATCTTCATCCTTCTAACCTGCCTCGGAACTATACTTCAGGGCAGTCCGGGCCTATGACTAGCGCACTGCCCGCTTCCTACTTGCCTCAATATCCAAGTCTAGATGCTACTGAGAATACATATCCCCATCCACGACACCTCCCATTACATGACACGACCACATACTCTTCCCAAGCTATGCCGTCTTTGTCGTCGATCTGGGGACCAAATGGCTAATCGTTTCTTTTGCAAGTGTTTCATCGACTAACTGCTACGATGCCTATCTACGAGGACGAGAGTCTGTGAAATCAGGCGGTGAATCCTTCGTCATTCCCGACATATAATCTGTGCTGGCGATTTTCAGTTTCCCATTACCTCTGGACGGATTAAGAACCCGAACAATTATGAAATGAGGTTCGAATGACTCTCACTGGGAGGATGAGTATCAGCGCGGTTTCGAGGAACGCCATGTATGTATGATAAGGATGACATCTTTGTCCCTAGCTGCGTACAATGCTGGCTTGATATGGCTTAGCTTTCACCCTTTTTCCGTCCTGTTCAGTTAATACGGTTTGGATCCCCATCTTCATTTTCTTCTTCGTCTCTTCTTCAAGATTTGGCGGCGTGTATACTGTTGTAACTTTTGTGGTCCTGCTCAAGCACTCGGAGTTTCATTATGAGTATGAAGCCTTGTCTAGTCGTATGATTTTCTGCAAATATCGATCCCCAAATTCATTGTATCATGAAAATCAAGAAAACTGTGTGATAAATATTATACAGACAAGCCGCTGGTACAACAATAAAGTTGGTCTCTCTGTGTTACTGTAATACTTGATTCGTATCAGGCGTCTTTGGTCGTCCCTTGGCAGGCGCTGTGTCCGTCAAGGGATTCTGAATCTCATCTGGTCCTCGTGGATCGCGAATGACGGCGTTATCGTTTTTCGCAACAACATGGACTGTATTTGTATTAGAACCAGAGGTGGCACCAAATATTCTGTTCCGCGCAACTTGATAGCGAGCTTCCCTGTCTTCCAAAGATTCTTTGGAAGCATATGACTGAGGGAAAGAAGATGTTTCTGAACTGTTCACCGCTCGCTTGAGGATTTTAAAAGCGGGCTGAAAGGCAGCAACAGGCGGAGGCGCCACGTTTGAAGATGATACGATAAAAGTCGGCATTGGCGCTGCAGCCTCATGATTGCTATGCAAGCTCAAGATTGGTATACTTCAATAAGCATTGAAGCACAGTCCTTACGCCTTGTGCCATATCTTCTTGTTCTTCTCCTCTTGGGGTTCCTCTTCATCGTCATCGTCTTCCCAGTCATCGCGGACGACTTCGGGCGGCGCTTTGGGGCGCCTCGAAGTAGGCTAAGAATTAGCAGCGCCGTCGTAAGGAAATTTTTAAACTCACAGGAAGATCAGGTTCTCCCCAGCCTAAAGAGTCGTCCGGCATCGTGGAATACCTGAGCAGGCCTGGGCGCTTATGATAATCAGTGATTCCGGAACAGCGGGTCGATAACTTCACCTCTTTACTCTTGAATCATGCCAGCGACACCCAAGGAGTTTCTAGATTTTGTTGACAACAACGCAGATTCTTTTATAAAGAAACTCTCTGATGCTGTATCCATCAAATCGTGCGCACTCATGCCTGATAATTCCGATATAATCCACTCATAAAACGATAGCGTGAGCGGAGATGCATCTTATCGTTCAGAAGTCTTCAGAATGTCCGATTGGATATCTCAACAATTCAAGGATGTCGGTGTCGAAATTCAGCAAGTAGATCTTGGGAAGCATATTATGGATGGTCAGGAGCTACAACTCCCCAAAGCCGTCCTTGGACGACTGGGAAATGATCCAAATAAGAAGACGGTTCTGGTCTACGGTCATTTTGACGTCCAACCGGTGCTCAATAACTATTTTCAACTGTATTTGGATTCTAATTCATCAAAACGTCTCTCAGGCGAACCTCTCTGACGGATGGAATACTGATCCCTTCACCCTAACTGTCCAACCCAACGGACAGCTGGTTGGACGTGGCTCATCGGATGACAAGGGTCCTGTTCTCGGGTGGTTGAACACTTTACAGTATCATTACGACAATAAGAAGGAACTTCCGGTAAACTTCAGATGCTGCTTCGAAGGTATGGAAGAGAACGGAAGCGAAGGCCTAGATGAGCTTGTTGAAAGAGAATCCAAACCGGGGGGATGGTTCGACGGTGTTGACTGTGTTTGTATCGTGAGTCCAGTTGAATCGCATTTGATTTTGATTATTTTCTACTCACTTGCGTTCTCCTCGACTGTCAGTCCGACAACTATTGGCTTAACACGCGTACACCTGTTTTGACTTATGGCCTTCGTGGCCTAGCCTATTACAAACTCAATGTTACTGGTCCTGCTAGGGATTTGCATTCTGGGGTATTCGGACGCACAGTGCACGAACCGATGACAGATCTGATCAGACTCATGAGCACCCTTGTCGACGTCAATGGCAAGATTCTCATCCCGGGTGTGGACGACATGGTCATGACTGCAGATGTTGAGGAGCGGTATGTCGTTTATTCTTCCTTGAGTCATGAGCGGCCTTCGAAGATCCCCTCACATAGAAAATTATATGATGTGCTTGACTACAGTATCAGTGATGTCGAGGCATCCGCTGGTGCACCCATTGCTTTATCATCGGACAAGGTTGAGGTCTTGATGGGTCGCATGAGGATGCCTAGCCTATCTTTACATGGTATTGAAGGTGCTTTCTACGGCCCTGGCGCTAAGACTGTCATCCCAGCTAAAGTATCTGGCAAGTTCAGCATTCGGTATCACTTTCATTATCCCATTTCCGTGTGAACAATAGTCATTTGTTTTCAGGTTAGTTCCCCCTCAAACACCGGAAAACGTCCTTCCTCTAGTCAAAGCTCATGTTGAATCTGAGTTCGCTAAACTCGGGTCAAAAAATAAGTTTGAGCTTGAAGAACTTCACGGAGGTAAGCCCTGGGTTACGGATATCAACCACTGGAACTTCCAGGCTGCGAAGGCTGCTACAAAGGCAAGTATATTTTCCATTCAGAGAATAGCTTCCATCTATACATTTTCTGCCCATCAGGCGATCTACAACAAGGAACCCGACATGACTCGTGAGGGGGGATCTATCCCGGTTACACTCACCTTTGCTGAAGCCCTTGGTGTAAACGTACTGCTACTTCCCATGGGTCGCGGTGACGATGGTGCTCAGTAAGCTTAAATTCGATTGATCTATTTGAACATTGATTGATACCAAATTATAGCTCTACTAACGAAAAACTCGACCGGTCCAACTACATTGAAGGGGTAAGTATCAAGTCGTCGGTTTGATGGTGACCCTGAAAATTTATCTTGAACCCTAGACCAAACTCCTTGGAACTTACCTGTATGAAGTTGGTGCTATCAACACGAAATGAGATTCAATTGGAAGAGTGTATCTATATGAACACCAAGTGAGGTGGACCTTGTACTTTTAGTATTGAAGTCGATGTCAGAACGGAGACCTGAATGTTTTCAAATGCAGCTCATTTATGCAATTTAGGTTCTGCTAATCGCTCATGACATGCTCAGTTTCGACACCAAGCTCACAGCGGGTCACTAACAAGGCTTCCAAAAATGTTGGTTTGTCCGACCAGTTCCAATGGCACAGGATCAACATCGTCGATAATATAAGAAGTAGTGTCTAGATCGAGTATCAGGTAGTTTCGTACACCATCTGGAATTACAGCAGTGTCACAGTGCGTCAGCTGCGAGCTTATCCTTACACTAACGGTACCCAGAAATAACGCTTGCCCTACAGTTTCTGGAGTCAGCGTTTGCACTTGATCATGAACCATGTGTGGTGTCATAACCTTCATATTAACCGAAAATACACAAGGTGAAGCGCCTTCAAGTTGTGCGCTCTGGAGAAATTACATTTTAATAAGCCACCAGCAATTTGTACGTTACTTCACACACTAGCTTGAATCAACGACAGACGAAGGATAAAAGGGTATATTGAACGATAGACTTGAGGAATAGTGACCTATTGACTGACACTACGGCAGACCCTATAATATACTAGCAATAAATGGAAGCCGAAAAGGAATTTAGTTAATGATTTTCATCGTGTGAATTGCTTGATATAGGATACAATTGACGTACGAACTCGGCAATGGAAAATATTACATATTTTATTCTTGGGCTCATGTGATCCTGGCATTGAAAGTGATTATCTTAATCCTTGATTAAAGATTACTATTTCCGGTCAATTAAGATAACCCTTATCTGGTGAAAACTATAAGATAATTGATAATCTTTATCCATTTTTGGCTCCTGTGAAATTGATGATTGAAATCCGGTACAAATGATACCATTATTCCTGATCTATATCGCGTGAAAAAGCTTATCCGATTCATCTGAGAAACAAAATGGGCATTGATTGGGTGCAGGTTGGTGCTCTTCAGGTGCAAAGGCAGACGATCTTCAGGCAATGAAGTGAGCACTCTTCAGGGAGTTGAAGCGGGCACTCATTGTAGTGTAGTTTGCTAATACCACTACCAGAGATTATGTCTAGTAAACTGTACTGCAATAAGCATCCGCTTCGACTCCCTGAAAAGTGCCCGCTTCATTGCCTGAAGATCGTTCGCCTTTGTGTCCAAAGAGTGCCAACCTGCACCTGATCAATGCCCATTGAGTGCCCATTTTGTTTCTCAGATGAATCAGATAAGCTTTTTCATGTGATATAGATCAGGAATAATGGTATCATTTGTACCCAATTTAAATTATTAATTTCTCAGGAGCCAAAGATGGATAAAGATTATCAATCATCTTTATTTTTTCTCCAGAAAAGGGTAATGTTACGAATTGACTCTTTTTCATTTTCATTTTATCTATCCTATTATACTTTTTCTTTTATCTTTTCCTTTTCTTTCGTTTACATACATGTAAC
>MU790828.1:0-29311 GCA_027886635.1 Lentinula boryana | reverse complement strand
GCCTTGTCCCAATGACCTCTATGTCCTATCAGATGAATTGCATTATCTAAGATAACCTCACATACTAGACTATGCATCACACAATGTCCAAAGACGTATTTCTACCATATGTAGTATCAAAACTTCCTATGAGCGTCATTTTTAGGCGCCGAATATTCACACGTAAGCAAGTACCGAGATTTCGTTCAACGACAAGCCTACCGCCCAGCAAAACGCCCCTACTCAACAAGTAAGCCACAATTTCATCAAGAGAGAGAGATTATCGAGACGAGAAGCCCGCATTCTGGATGGGATGAGTCGAATCGGCTGGAGAATCTTTGTGCGAGAGGCTGGATCGATTTCAAACGCTGTGGATGCACTTTCGGCTGGACAGTGAACTGACTTATTTTTTTCATCCAGCCATGTCTCTCGTTGTACCGGAAGCCCACCAACAATTCCAGGCAAGCGTCTCGTGCTAATAGTCAATCAGACCTCATACTCAAACCTCTACACAGCACATTTTGCGTCTCCTCAACACCAATGTGGATGGAAAGCGCAAAATTATGTACGCCTTGACCGAGATCAAGGGTGTTGGTCGTCGTTACTCCAATATTGTGTGCAAAAAGGCAGATGTTGATCTCAACAAGCGGTGCGCTATGATTATCTCGAATGAAATCCGTTGACCGAGTCTTTTCAAGTGCTGGTGAACTCAACTCTGATGAACTTGAGCGAATTGTCACGATCATGCAAAACCCCACTCAGTTCAAAATCCCTACATGGTTCTTGAGCAGGCAAAAGGATATCGTTGATGGCAAGGACTACCAGATTCTATCCAATAATGTTGACTCCAAACTTCGTGATGACCTCGAACGATTAAAGAAAATCAGGGCACACCGTGGTCTCCGACACTACTGGGGCCTGCGCGTGAGGGGACAGCACACCAAGACAACTGGTACGTCTCTCGGTAGACATTCTTCTTTCATTGTCCTCATCCTTCTCCAGGTCGTCGTGGAAAGACTGTTGGTGTGTCGAAGAAGCGTGGTTAAATGTTTCTTGTATGTCATTTAGCTTCTACATATGTATTCCAATGCTTTACCACACTGCTGCCTCGATTATGGAATGTCTATGTTATGCACAACGAGGGGACACAGAGATCCCGCAAATCCCGCAACTTGATTATTGAGAACATTCTGAGCGGTTAGTTATGTTGCTGCATACATTGTTTTTACATTCTCCATATGTACTATTTTACAGTTGTCTATAATTGAGTTTGGATTAGAGGGTCAATTAGCATCGCTATCACTAGCATTACTATCACTCTCATCTTGGCCCCAAACAGCGAAAGCACGATGGCCGGCATAGTCGCCAGATCTGGTGCGAGAATGTGCTCGACCCCGGCTCCGATTACGAAGATTCGAAACCGTGGGTGTCTTCAAGTCCTCTCTATCCTTTGGAATATGGCTTTTAGCGCTCACTTTTCGGTGTGCAAAGAGTTCATCTCGTGCACCGTTTCGTCCGTAGGATTCATCCGATGAGTCAGGTGCAAATTCGACATGACGAGGTGATATGAGAGGAGGTTGCGGAAGTGGTCCAGCAAAGCGACTCGGAGAGTCGATGCCTGACCGCAGACCCGATGGGGAGGTAGAACGTGATCTGGGAGTGCGTCGTCGTGGTTGTAATCCTGAAAGAGAAAGAGCCTTGTGTAACTGTTCTTGAGCAATGAGTTCTGCCGCCTTCTCGTGCCCGACGGCCTTGTCCCGCTTAGATTGTGCATTATTCACTTGTCCCGAAATTACTGATGCAGCAGCAGCTTCTGGAGACGAATCATCTATGTCGAATTTGTCTTCTTCCTCTTCGTCAGAAACCTCGTCCTCTTCTTCATCATCCAGATTCTCAAGATCTTCGACCTGTGTAGGCCTGGGTGTTCCATCACGCGTCGACTCTCCTACTTTCTTCTGTTTCTTCACTTTTTCCGGGCCTTCTTCTACCACTACAAAAGATTTTTGCCGCTCGCGTTCATTCCATTTCAGGGTGCGTGAAATCGCATGGAACCAGTCCGTCGACTGTTTATCAGCACAGACAGTTGGGAAGGGATATTTAGAGGCAGTGACCTTGATGTGGTCACCCTCTGTATGATGATATCAGCACCAATCAATATTCAGTGCCAAAGTGAAGGACGAACGTTTCAATTCAACTCGGCCACGACCATCAAAGGAAGCCCATGCAGTGCTTCTAGAGTTATAGGGAACACATATACGAAGCTCCATACTATCAGGTAGGAGCATCGGGCGGAAAGAAAGTGTATGTGGACAAATTGGGGTGATCAAAAGTGCTGGTATTTCCGGGTGTACGAGTGAACCTCCCGCAGAGAGCTTTCGAAATGAATGGGACGTCGAGCACATACATAACATAATATTATCTCACCGAATAAGCCGTAGAACCTGTAGGAGTTGATACTGTCAGACCGTCAGCTTGAACGGTTGTCATATGGTGTTCGTCACCTAAGAAACGATCAGTCAGGGTGCTGAGCGCAACGTGAAGAAGCAAAACGTACCGAAAAGCTCCAGTAGACTTACATAGGGGGAAGGTCCTCTATCGACGACCAGGTCGTTCAACACCTCGAAGGTTTCAACAGGTCTAGTGGTGAAACACATAATTTCTTTATCCTTGCCGACTTTACCGTTTTCGGGTGCAGTGAAGGCTCCAGACCAGCCACCCTCCAGTGCTTCCCAACCATCTTGTTCAATATTACGCATGAGAATTTCTCCCGTCTCCCCTTTCTTGACAGCTTTCCTTCCCTTGACTTGATTTGTTACTGCGCGATAGACAGTGCATGTGAATCGCATTCGCAAGTTGACTCGGATTCCAGAGTCTATAGCGGAATCCATGACAGCCTGATGGTCGGCAAAATCGAAATTAGTGAGAAAACCTAATGAGCCGAGCGCGAATGAAAGGACTGGTGGAACAATTCGTTGGAAGAGCCATGATGTGAATAGAACAGTTCCGTCCCCTCCGAGCTATGCAGAGATCAAAGGTAAGAGATTGTGACACAGATGAGAATGACACCAAACGTTGCACGAACAGTAATAACAAAGTCAATGAGATGAGGGGTTTGACTGCACATTGCGCTTGTCCAATATCTGAGCTGGCCTTCGTCCTTGACATTAAATTCTTCCTTTGACAAGGATGCAGATGTCATCGAGGCCAATGAGGTACTACTAGACGTCCGACGCCGAGGAAATGGTATGAACAGTTCGGGATAATCGCGTTCAATACCCTCAGCATCAAACCGACGAGAATGTCTAAGTTGGTTGTCCACATAACTGCAATTCGATATATCAAGCGATGATCTGATTCGGAGTAGATTTAGAAAACGCACACAACAAGGCCACGCTTTTGACCGGGACGCGGCTTGAGCATCAGATACAAAGCAAGTTGTCTGGTAAGCTTTATCAATCTGTTATCGCGAGCCTTTGTGATGATGAGAATGTGCTGTGCGTTGGATCTTATGCGAGCTCGACCTAGATGTACGATATGAGGTCTGGAATGTACGGTAAATCAAAAGAAAGTGACATACCGAGCTGTTTGCTCATCTCCCTAACACCAACAGCGGTTTCGGCCAGTTGCTTGGTAAGATTACCACCGAACTCATCCTCGTCATCTAAGCTGGACATGAGTGAGCTTGTTGAAGACATTCCAGACGTAGATGTCGGGGAAGAATCTTGTAGTGACTTCTTTACTCTAGCATCGGTTGGATTCTCGTTGAAGATGACATCTTGCTTGTCACGGAGCCATTCATTAAGAGAAGCACCCTTATCGAGTTGTGAATGTACGAAGCAAGGTGAATCAAGAGAACGGTGGGTATGACCGTTGACTGAGTGCATTGTAGAGGAAGAAGACGAAGGAGCAACGGGCAAGGTGGACGGCGCTCTGCTCGACACGCTGGACGTTGGAGTAGCAGTCTGGTCTCGAGACATCAAAGACGGGTTGAGTTGTCCGTTTTCGGTCTTTCTACTAAGTACTGGAGACGATTCCTCAACAACGATATCAGGATTCCAGCCTTGCTGAGCAAGATGGAGTGACGACGGACGACTGCCTTTTCTGGAGAGCGATGGACGAATGGAGGTTCCCTGCAATGCGGAGAACCCTGGCGTAGTAGGAGGCGTCGAAAAAGTCTCGAAGTCAGGAGAGCGCGACATGGAGGACTAGAACGAAGATAATCGGTCTAGAGTGATGCGAAAACTTTGGTGGGGAGCGAAAGAACTCTATCAAGTTTTTATAAACGGCAGTTGTTGGGATACGAGTTTTATATTTATATTCTCATACATACAGTAAGTTAGTAAGGTAACCACACAAATCAATCAAATACCTCGCTATGAGTGCAAGGCAACCACGTATGTGTACGTCTTCGGCATTGTTGTAAGTATGGATAACTTTCGATGACTTCCGATGCCGTTCCGTCAGAAGAATATGGTGTCCCTGAACGACAACCTCCCCAACCTCCGATAATCTGCTCTATCCTTTGCGATAGACCACAGCCACATATCCAACGCAGTATAGTGGATGTCCTTTATCCAGCTAGGTTCATCCAATTCGCGAGCCTTCTCAACAATCATTTCACAAGCATCCAGAGCTGCCGCACGCAAGATATATATCTGGTCCATCGTAACAGTTGGACCTTCATTCGGTGGCGATACATTGGATTCTAGCTCTGAAGACATCTCTGCCAACAGAGACTGTAACTTTTTTGGAGACAAGTTGACATCTTGCAAGATAGACTGAAACGATGGTGATGAAGACAACTCAATAACTCCTAGATGAACGAGCAATGATGGAAGGACGTTGTCTGCAAAAACGGGGACCAGAGAGGTGTCAGGAACCGGAAAAGAGGGCGAAGATATGGATCCAAATCGGATCGTGATAGCATGGGCGAGAAAGAGTGCCTTTTTGAATATATAGATTGCTGTGAAAAGAAAGATTGTCAGTTTGACGCCTCGAGAAATCAAAGATTTGATTCACGTCGTCCATCAACGATGTGGCAGTCTTGAAACGCAGGTATAAATCGAATAAGCTGAGAATTACCCGCAATCAGAATAATCAAGGAACAGATATGGACTGAAACGCACCCGGTCAAGGAAAACTTGAACATCACTCGTCCGTGGTTTGGTGTGTCGTGAACCCTCTTTCAACGCTTCCGCTACAAAGGCCCCAAGATTGGGGTAACCAGCTTTCTGAAGCAGCTGCCCAGTCTCGACAAGTACACTAGATATAAGCTTCACAAGCTCATACAGTGGTCCCCCAAGCTCTCCAACAGTCACACCGGGAATATCTTTATGTGGCTTTTCGATATACATATTGACTCTCATCAGCTCTGCAACTTTAGCTTCGTTCAACTGCTGCATGCCTTGAGCAGATAATAAATCTTCTTCGGATCCCCCGATAAACATCGCGAAGACGAGCAGCCGAATGTTGTCCCAAGCTCCTCGTCCTGTTTCGGCGTGCAAAGGAACACGATAACCCGAGCCAAAATTGAGCAGGGAGAGTATGGAAATCACATTGAGCTCATCCAAAGGTGATGAAAACTTGAGAGGCAAGGCAAGGCCGTGTTGAGCAGATACTCGTTCAAAAGAAACAAGGAAAGCAGGTGATTTCAGCAACCGCTCGATTGCTTGTGAAGAAATCTACAGGGATCTGAAAGTCGAAGAGCGCCCGTTTCGAAACCGGGAAGTAGAGCTTACTGTTATGTTGGCATTCTGTCGGGCAACACGAGAAGAAGAACGAATGGATGATAATAGTGTACTTGGTTCTGGTAGAGGATGAGCCATATAAACGCGTCCTACACCACGTGCCAAAAAATTCAAGTTCTTTTCCCTCACCTTCCCTCTTTTGTCATGATGTCGGCGCTCAGAGTCAGGCATCTCTTGTTACCTTCTTCACACAGGGTCTTTAGTACTGCAAGCCGAGAATCTACGCCAGAGATACGTGATGTTCTTCAGATGCGCGTCAAGGATGCAATGCGTGTATGTCTGCACGAAGACCAATTTATGCGTAACAGACTAACTTGTACGATCAGGCCAAAAATACAACTGCTTCAACGACTCTTCGCGTGAGTTTGCACTTGATCGCTTATGCTACCTCCTTTGACGTTTCCTAGTCTATTCTCGCAGAGATAAACACTGCTGAGAAGGTTGCAAATAGCAAGATTTCATCCTCGTCCATCATAAATATTATTCGGAAAGCCTCCGCACGAAGGGTAAGTGTAACTTCTACAACGTGTATCGTGACTAGAAGGTAATCATTCAAACCAGCATGATGCAGCCGCCCAATATACGCAAGCGAAGCGGCCTGATATCGCAGAAAAGGAGCTCGCCGAAGCTTCTCTACTTGAGGAGTTTCTTCCTCCATTATTGAGCAGTGCTGAGATTGACCAAAAAATCGAAGATGTTCTCACTTCATTGTCTCTTGCTCCTAATGACGATCCTCGAAAAGCGACAGGAAGAATCTTCAAAGAATTTTACACTCAAGTGGATCGCTCCCTTGTGGATGCGGAACTCGTCAAAAACCGAGTAAACCTAGCTCTCAATGCGGAGAAAAAGTAGTTGGTTCAATGGAGTCTATTAAATAGTATTCATATCATACAATCTTCTACCAATCTCCAAAGTTCACCCAACGACTATTCATTCAACCGGAGCTTACAGTTGAACCAGTGGGCTCCGTGTCCTTCACAGATTCAGTCGGTGTGGTTTCGATGTACTCGGATATTTCGGCGTTGCTGTCAGCCTCAAGAGGAGGTAAAGCGCTTCGCATTCTCACGAGGTCGTCGATACAACGGTAGACCGCAGTAGATACGCCTTCCAGAACTTTCAGGCGTTCGTCTATAGCCTCTCTGGTAGTTCGATCCATGAGCGCTAGTTGCTCATCAGTCAAAGGCGCCGCCGAAGAAGATATATCTCTATCGGAAACGTTTCGAGCTAAACGCTCAGCATGATACGCTGAAGGAGAAGGTGTAGATGGTATCTGGAGATCAAGATCTAATAGAGGAATAAGACTTGGAGCAGTCGGATGTGAGGACGATCCAGTTTGAGAGATCGAAGAAGCATTCCGAGGGTCTTCTATCCCCGTTTTGCTCTTTAAACGACGAGAAGCTGCAAGAGCTGCTGCCTCCCGAGGAGTGATACCCAACCCGGGAGAGGGTGGCTGAGAGTCCTGTTCAATGGAAGGTTCGTCTAGTCTAACTTGACCTGGCAAAGATTGAGGCCACGAATACCAAATCTCCCCTGGACCCTGAAAACCTTGGAGTTGGGGTGCAGGCTGAAGAGGTTCAGTCCGTATTGGACGCTCAGCTTGCCGATGTTCGTTAGCAGCAGGAGGTTGGTAGTGAATGTTGTATTGAATCACGACCCCATTCGGCTGACCTGGGGCGTTGGCAACATTTGGCAGCTGACCTCCATTGAGAGGCCTGAGTGCTTGCGCTTGGATTCCGAAAAGCCTGCCCATAAGGCCCAGAGGGTTATTCGCAACACCGGCAGGTCCATTTGCATCTTGCGCGCCTATTTCACCTGCAGGAGCAGGTTGTTGTGGAGCAGGAGGTATTAGATCATTGCGACCTGCTGCCTGTGGACGATTTGGAGGTTCATTGTCCAAAACTGTTCGACGGCTTGGGGACAAGAGTAAATCAGAAAAAGTCCAGAGAGTATTAGTAGGTAATGTTAGTACCATGTGGGACAGCTTTGCTGTCGTTCCAACCAAGAGCGTAGGCAGTAGAAATGGAAGACATGTCCACAGGGGAGTTTCTTTGGTGTCATATTTGGACCTTCAGTTGAAGATGCACCCGGTCTCTGAATTGACATTTCCTCGCGACAAATAATGCAAGTGTGATCGGACATCGCGGCCATTTCTTCCTCGGTAGCGTTTGGATATCTCTGATCCATATTTCGTGTCGCTGTCTGATACCTATGAAGAGCCCTAAGACGTGTGATGAATGACCGGGCGGTAATGTAAACATCGCGAACGATGTTGAGAGGGAGACCATAAAACGTGATGATGATGGTGAAGAATACGAGATACGTGGTCAATTTGAGGAAATCTGATCCGGACTTGTGAGCCAGGCAGGGTGAGCAAACTTTTTGTAAGAAAGACTCTTACCGGTGGCGAGTTCGATGTAAAACACCCACATGCTCTTGGCTTCCCATGGAGGAGCAGTTTCTCCCCCTCGTTGACCTGCTCGGCGGAAATCATACGCTGATAAAAGATATTTCGAGAAGGAATTTGTGACAGTAGCCATCAAAATACCGTACTGCGAAGAATGTTGAGTTTCTTTAAGCGCGGAAAAATACGAAAACGTCACCTCGCTTGCAAATAGGACCATTCCACCAACTCCGTGGGCAAGCGTATTTTCCACAGCAATCAGAAACATTAAGAGATCAGTTGACCATAGTATGACGAACAAAACTGTCATCCGGACGTGGAATAACAGAGGTGGGCCAGGATAGGGTCTTTGGTCCATCTACAGAATACGAATGAGCAAGCGAAGAACTTCGCAAACAATCTCGAAACGCATACCCACTCAACCCGATCATTTGTAAGCCAATGAAAGGATTTGACAAAAAGGAGAAAGCCAAACATGATAGCAAACGGGATATCGAATTCATCCCGGAAGATAGTGAATGCAAGCAGGGATTCAGTGATGAAGAACCATAGACGCTCGTACAGTCTCTACCCCTTGAAGTAAGCCCGAGGGTGATGTCGAAAGGATCATGATTTTCTCACCTCAACCTCGTTTGGCCGGAGTGAGCCAAAGAATATTTTTTGAACGATATGGCCTCCAAGTAATGCGATTAGGAAGGAGAAATTTGCCAAAATCTATGCTGATATTAGGCCATAGCTGTTTATTCCTGCAAAAAGAGTGCTAACCAAGAGGCTCCGGCTGCTTTTGGCAAGATAAATGGTTACAGAGTAGAAGTTGCTGTGGTTCTTCAAAGCATTTCCGATAGTAGCGAGAACGGCAAAGGAAGAAAGGAGTCCATAGAACAATACCCTATGAGAGGTCACAGACGCCAGTAGGGCTTGGGAAGAGCGGCGAACGAGTTGGTCCATCCAAATATGTTCACCGATGTATGTAGAAACAAGTAAGATTGCCACGAAACGCCACGTGTGTCACGGATTAGCGTAAAGTGGGCGCCTATCCTGTACCTTGCCGAAATAAATATTGAAAGGATGCTTGCTGTCTGTCTGGATACAGCGCTTGACCTTCTACCTTTACCTCCCATGTACCGGTCTGGTGGCACTAATAACCCGACCAAGGCGAGACACGAGAAGTCAAGTGGGACAACTTCCAACTTTGTCCTCAATCGGCCCATTCAGTTCCTTGTTGTGGCACTCAGTGTAGCTACTTTCTTTCTTGTTAGGGGACCTCTTGGCTGGCAGTCGAACTCCAGCTATGTACTTTGCTCCCCGGAAGGCACCCAAAAAATTTACACTGTAGACAATGCCAACTCTCGTGTGCAGTGCATATTGATAAATGACGCCGTTATAATTCATACCGGATCTCTTGGTAGGAGCTTTTATTGCCGCCACCACTGCCACGACGCTCAGCTTTGTAGCCCAAGTTCTGCAACAGTGGCAAAATTCCTCTACTAGATCCAAACTGACTTTCAAGTACCATAATGCTCCACCAGTGCGTTATATCCAACCCGGTGCCATTGTTGTGCCTGGGCTGAGTGGTTAGTGTGCATATCTTCCACTTGCAGTGGCGAATTGACAATTTCAGATTCCCATGCTCACATACTCGAATATGGTGCCACTCTCCAGCTGCCTTTGGAAGGCACTAAAACGGTCAACGGTCTGTCTGTCTCCTTCAGAGTTCTGAACCTCTCACAGTGTTGTATATGTAGAGACTGTCGCCCGAGTTCGGGACTATATTCTCTCCAATGCTGACATAAATTCCGATAAGTCCAAGTTCGTGCTCGGGGGAGGCTGGGATCACACTGTCTGGCCCAGCGGTGCTTGGCCAACTGCTGTCCGTTGATGAATCATTGTCGATTACCTCTATACCTGGATCTGATAAAACATCTATCTTTCAGGCAGACCTCGAATCTGATCCTATTATCCGCGGTCGCCCGGTTGTTTTACAAAGCAAGGACTGTCACGCACTTTGGCTCTCTCAAAAAGCGCTGGAATCCAGTTTTCCTTTTCCTGAAAAGGTGGATGGAGGTCTTATTGTTCGAGATGACTTCGGAAACCCAACGGGTATCTCGCATTGACATTTCTGTCTCTCAAGCCCCTGCTGACTTCATGATGCAGGGATGCTTCTGGATAATGCCCAAGATTTAGTGAGACAACCAAAGCTACTTGAGGATGATCTCCTGAAGCGCTTCAACTCTGCAATCCAAAAAGCTATCGAGTACGGCCTGACATCCATACACGACGCTGGCCTGGATCCTGCTTCATTGAACTTTTTTGAACAGTCAGTGATATACCATCGTGATGTATCTCTTCTTAGATTGAATATAGAGAAGCACGGCGAAGAACTCTTCCGGTAAACCTCTCAGTCACAAGCTCTGGACTTGGATTAACATTCTCACAGATTCGCATATATGGCATGTCATATTTCGATGAGAATGGTGAATATTGGGGAAACACTACCACACCGCTCATCGCCACTGGGGATGGACGACTGACCGCAAGAAGCGTGAAGATTTTTGCGGATGGTTAGTATCTATTCTTGCGTCATCTTGACAACATTTAACTTTTTTTGTGTAGGCGCTCTTCGAACAGGAGGTGCCGCCGTAAGAAAGGATTTATTTTTTTCTTTTCGTTCTTATCTGATTACTGTCACTCTACAGCTATATGAACCTTATGCGGATAATCCTACCACCAATGGATTGATGAGATTAGACAAGGAAGTTCTTTTCAAATACATTCCGCTTTTTTTGAGAGATGGATGGCAAGTGGTAAGGTGACAGTACACGGTCGTGGCTTCCGTTCGAGCTGACACTTTTTTCTAGAACGTTCATGCTATCGGTGATAGAGCAAATGGTCTAGTCATTGATGCTTTCCAAGCCTCTCTGAAGGGGGTCAACGTTGCCGCATTACGACCTCGATTGGAACACGCGCAATTGATGACCAAGGCAGACATGCGTAGGCTTGGAAAACTCGGTGGCAAGTATTGGTTTATGCTCTCAATGGTTGATGAAGTATTTGATATGTTTGAGGGCAGTCATTGCTAGTATTCAACCCACTCATGCGTAGGTTTCTCAGGAAGGTTGAGGTGTGATTGACTTTGACCAAAATTGCACAGCATCAGTGATATGCTTTTTGCGGAAGACCGGCTGGTGCGTCGCAAGCTAACATACCTTCATATTGTCTTCAGCCTCACATCTGAGAGCAGGGCCCAGAGCGGGTGAAAAACCTATACGCTTTCAGGACTTTGATCGAGAGTGGCGCAAGAATCGCATTGGGATCAGATGCGCCGGTAGAGGATCTGAATCCTTTGGCTGGATTTTATGCCGCAATCACACGTCTCTCACGGGGTGGTGAATCCCCTCATGGTGCTGACGGCTGGTATGTTTTCTAGCCAGCATGTCGTCATGATACGTCCTCAACTAGATAAATTTCTTAGGTTTCCTGAACAACGATTGACGCGAGAGGAAGCTTTGAGAGGTACGCTTCATGCTTGAATGAAACCATGCTTTTCTAATTTCACATGCTCAACCAGGAATGACTATCGATCCGGCTTATGCCTCGTTCACTGAGACCTTCTTAGGCTCTCTAGAGGTCGGAAAACGAGCGGATCTTGTGGTGTTCTCGCAAGACATTATGACCGCTCCCGTGAACCAAATCCTTGCTACCAAGGTATTGGCAACAGCTGTGGATGGCAAGCTTGTTTATGGAGCCATTTAAGTATCCGCCGAGCGATGGCTTCAACACCTAAGCACCACTCATTCGCTATCCGCATCTCAACATGTTGGATTTCTTGTGATTCTCTTGATATTTGTTCCATCATACTTGGTTGTGTTATTTATTTTCGTAAACCTTAGCGGTGATCGAAGGGGCATGCAAATAACTAATGTCATTTGCGTCCCGTTTGATACTCGCCGATAACAATACATACACATGGTGAGACTAGTTTATACTTGGTTCTTTTGTGCCTACACCTTCAAAGCTTTCGCGGTCATCAGAGGGGGCTTACAGATAACTCATGTTTTATGTGTCCCGTCTGATTCTCGTATGCATACCAACCCACAATTGCTGTTTCATTTTTACTGTATCGATGATTGTAGGGAGCATTCTTGATATTCACTCATGATCATGTTTCTGTGTCCCGTTCGTTTCTCATTGTATAGCTAAAATTTTTGACTTCCTTTGTTTATTTTACATCGCGCTGAACATCCCTTTCCTTGACTTCCCCGACTATGCAATCCAAGGCCTGCATTCAGATAATGGTCGAGTGGGTTCAGGTGTTTTCTCCCTGTTCCAGTGCATCAGATGGATCTTCGTCCGACTCGACAGATACAGAACTGCGTTCAAACAAAAACGAGATCGTTCCCCCCGGCACTGAAAGAGCATTGAGAGGATAAACGACATCCAATGTCTCTTCAGTTTTCGTTCTGGTAGCACTCGTAGACCCCGTTTTAGGCCTGACGTAGAGCATTTGCCGAAGGAGATCATCTTTGACATCTTTGTCGGCACCCTCTTTCAGACAATTGATGTGCTTCCACTCCCTTAGTGAAACCAGATTGGCTCTCTTCTTTTCAAGGTACTAGGGCTGATAAGCTAAAACGAAAAGGAGGTGGAGATATTGCGAGCAAACATACCTCTGTATCGATTTTGGAAATTTCTTGTTGTGGATTGACTTGTGATGCTGCGATGAAGCCCTTTAGATTTTCTAATTTATGGTAGTTGATATTGTTGTCCGAGGTGTCTTCCTTTGCTTCCTTTTCCTTTTCGCAAATACATTCCAATAGGTCATGCGTGTTGCTAGAGGTATCTGGATGCACCCGAAAAATGTCGCGCAACTGCAAAAATCAGGTTCCAGGATGACCGACGACAGACGAAAACGGACAACCCACATCTTTACGAGTGAAAGAATCTGCTTTTGAATTGGCTTTGCTGTTGTCCTAAGGAGATAATCTAGGACGATGTTGCTTCCAGTATTACTTCACTCACGGAACCCATAAGTGCTATCAGGCACAGTTGTTAGGTGGGAAAGGCAAATATTGCAGATTCATTCTCACCGTTACTCAAACCAAGTTTGATGATTTGACGTTGGTAAATTTTTTCTGCGGGGTGTAAGCAGACTTTGAGAGAGATCCAACTGAGAAGTGACATAAATGGGACTCACCATCTATGGTTCCTGTAGTAAGGAACCGGTAAATGAATACAGGTCGTTTTTGTCCGTCCCTGTAGGGGCCTAGTTCCAGATTGACATAGTGAAAGGTTTTACTGCAAGTGCATACCGATGACAACGAGCCATAGCTTGTAAGTCATGGCTATAAGATGGTTGAATTTGATGAACTTATCGTTATCGCTGCTTGTCGATGAAAGTCTCACCTCGGATTCCAATCGGAATCAAAGAGGCACAACCGGGAGCCTCCTGTGGCATGTTAGTTTCGTTTTGTTTCGAATAAGAATGCCTAACCGATGAGATTGATGCCAGTTCCTCCAGCCTTTGAACTGAGAAGAAATATAACTTCGAAAGACGAAATCAGTCACAGTTCGAGCAATAGAAAGATACAGCCTAACAGCTTGTCTTTTGATTTGTCTTGTTGAAGGTCGTCAGATATTCTTGCCTTTTTGCAGCCGGTGTTTGTCTGACATCTATGTGAGGGTGACTCACGCAAGTCAACAGATGGTGACTGACCCATCCAAGCGGAAATAACTGTAATTCTTTTTTTTGCAAAAGCTTTCCAGTATATTGAGTGTCGACGTGTAGTGAGAGACGAGGACGCATTTTTCTTCGCTTTCCTGGACTCAATATGATCAATGGGAAGTTTGAAGTGAGGCAGCTAGTATGCATTACCTGTTTTATAAATGCGAGCAATTTCGATAGCGCTATCAGTTTTCCTGAAGGTCAATATATTAGCGAAAGGCCATTTGCTAACAATTGAATAAACGCGGACCGCTCAGGCTCAGGTCTTCGATCTGGCTGTGGGAAGGCAACAGCTTTAGAGCTTCCCCAATATTAGTCCGTTGAAGTCCTTTAACGTTATTCCGAGATTGACTTTTGTCCATGGCCGCTTTCAAGAGGATCGGACTGCTGCTGATTTTCGTTAGGATATTGATCAAGGCTAGTGATTCAGCTGTCGAATTAGATTCTATGAAGTCAGCAACTGTATTCGGATCGAGAACTTTGGCAAAGATCTCGAGCTGTAGTACAGTTGGCGTCACGAACACAACGTATTCATCTGATCCATGAATGTTCTGTCAGTTCCCAGATCCTAGCGCAAGAATGGTTAGCTCACGCTTGGGAGGCAGATAATTGCCTAATATGGTCGCTTCGCGGCGAAGAACGAAGCTCTTTGCTATAGTGGAAAGCTTGGAAGGTTATGAGTGCCATTTCCAATTAATCAAAACTCAGGCTACAAACCTGGGCAGAACGCTTCTCACCGAGTTCCAAATCCTTCGTCGCGCACCCAGGAGCACGACTTTTGAGGATTGGAACCTCATAAAGCCTACGAAAAGCGGAATACTCGTCTAATAACAACATAGCTTGTCAAATATGTTGTCAAGAAATAGCACGCGACCGTACCTAATAATCCCGGATTGCAAAAGTCTACCTGGAAGACGATGGATTGGAAGGAAGCAACACTATGTCGGAAGTTTCTTACCATTGAATGAAATTCACCTAAATCATTCTGTATCGGAGTGCCGGAGAGAATCACTCGGCGAAGGGTGCTCAGTTGTTTGAATACGGTTGATGTTTTGGCCTTGGAAGATTTGAGTCTATGTCCTAGTAGGTGTAACTCAGAGTCCCGATTAAACAACAGTCCGATCCAATCTACCTTCGTCGCATATGACAAGGCCCACTCTGCGGTTAAACCTTGAACGTAAATCTAGAGTCGACTGCAACGGATACTAACCCGCAGGTCGCAATCTCCTTCCTATAACAAAGTGAATCTTCATGTTTTCCGGCGAGTTACCATCAAGCTCTTACACGACATTCCGAAGCCTCTCATAGCCCACTATCAAGACCCGCTGCCTTGGCCTATAATGTGATTGGGGTTGACGAATACATAGTCAGATCTTGTGACTTACGAGCTTGCGAACGTCTTCACTGTGGCTGCATCTCTGTCGCATACGCTCACACCTACACGGTCCCGACCTAACCATTTATGAAACTCCGCCTTCCAATTCTGATCAGGGTAACGCATTAGTTACAAGCAGAAAGTCAAAGCGTTGTAGATATACTCGCGTTGATTACAGAAACAGGACAAACAATGAGTGCTTTACTGATGATCGGTCCTGTCCCTGAGTACGGATTTTGCCCTGCGAATGACATCAGGTATGTTACACTCAGAATGAGAGTTCCAATGTCACGTACGGAGTAAGGTCCAAATCAAAGTGATAGTCTACAAAACGATGTTTAAATTTAGGGAAACCACATGGGAGGAAGTACGCACTTGTAATGTCTTTCCAAGACCCCTGATATCGTAGATCGTAAGTGCGAGGAAAAGAAAAGGTGAAAAAATCGTTGATCATACATTTCGTCTGCCAGGATACATCCTTGACCTTCATGTTTTCGAAGGCCCATGACACACTCATACATGAACTTGACACCTAGTTTATGAGTTTTTTTAACCTGGCATTTAGGATTTTCGGAGGTGGAAACAGACCCTCTCGTTGGTGTGGTCGCAACCGTCGAGCAAGGATGGGGTCTAAAACAACTGGTACAACTGGCCGTTCTCTGCATATATATTTTCAAATGTGAACGTATGAGGACGAGCGATTATGATACGCACTTCTTGTTGTAGCGCTCTATATGGTCTTTGGTCGGTGCTTTCATAACAACTGCATCTTCTGCGTCAGGATCGTGCCTGCAAGCTCAATCCTCAGAGGAAGGCATCGGCAAAGAATATGGGTACCTACAACGGACCAGGCTTCTTTGGACGAGGAGGCACAGCATAAAATGACGCAGGAGGAATATATCGATTCGAAAGGGTAACAGAGGCCGAAGATGAAGCATGGGGTGCAGATTCAGGTTCGTCTCCTGGCGAAACGAACGGACTACTTGTACACGAGACTTCGTTCACGAGCACAAGCTCTTTACCGCCTGCTATGCAATGATCGCCCGGTTTATGTGGATGACTTTTGCAGACAGATGTGGCAATACTGTAAATTGACCATGAATCGATGAGTTTGGATCACACCATGGCGGCTTACAGTTTGCCTTTTTCTGATAGCATGCTTATCTTGTGATCTATGCATGAGATGAAAGCGTCTCCTTCCCAGGTGATCTGCTTCTTGTTTTTGTTGCCTGATTGTATTTTACGCCTAAGGATAAATAAACATCTGAAAGAATAACGATTGACGTTCAGGGCCTACCAATTTACGGTCCAGTATGATGGGTCTGCAAGCTTCGTGGTGGTTAAATGAATACTATCATTAGATTCTTGAAGAAGGGATGGCTCTGGTATTGGGATACAGTGATGCGAAGGCAAGTTTGGAATGGTTTTATTCAAAAGTTCAGTATTTGAGCCAGGTTTACGAACGCTCGGAGGTATAAAAACTTTCACAGGGGTTCTTTTAATAGAGTCTTGCATTGGTTGGCTAATGAGCACTGAGGTTGAGCCAAAGCATGTTCCAGAGAGGTATTCTTGCTTAGCAATCTGTCGGTCGAGTTCGATATCTTTGCCACCAATGTTCAGGAATTTGCCGTCGACCAAGGGCATATCAGCTTTTCCACTACCAATCCTGTAGAGAAAATCTATTGAAAAGATGATAGAGCAGCACCAGAATCACATACGCACTGTCTTCCGTCAGTAGAATCGTACAAAGTGGCCCTTGAGCCGCTGCTTGACACCACAAGGACACCATCTCCTTCCCATGTCTTGTGTTTCTTGGCTTGTTGATTGCGCCTGCACACGCTATTTAGTGTGAGTCAATTGAAGATGATTCATAACCTCCTACCACTGGACCATCCAATAGTGACCATCTTCGCTCGATTCTGACTGATTCTCAAGGCGATATCGTTTGGCATTGTCGGAACTAGGATGCATATTTTCATTGCTGGGTCCAGTCTTGCGCTTTCCAGTGAGAAGAGGAGTCTGAAAGGAGGGCATTGCCACTCAATGGTCGAGGAAGTTGAACGAGGTATGAGACAAAGGTATGAGTGAGGCCGCCCATGGCGTGATCGTGAGTGCTGACGTGACAAAGGAATCACACATTTTGTGACGTTTCGTGGAATAAGTTACCATGACAGTTTTCATATATGCAAAGAGCAGCAGCTATATTCAACGAGTGCACAGAGACGCGCCAAACATGTTTCACAGTGATTAACAACGAAGGTACATAAAAATGTTACTTTTGGACCCAAAGAACGACGGTTGTTCACTGATCTCAAGATCATGGATTCTCACTTGCGCTAATCATTGCAGCGCTTGTCTTGGCATCCAAAAACAACTCATTCATCTCTCCAACGTCTTCGAGAGATATTTCAGCACGATCGTTGATGGATGCGATAATAGAAGCAGGTGCGAGTAGTTGGAGTGCGTATCTGTGAAAATACAGGACATGAAGGAAAGGAGAGAACACGTATGTAGATACATACCTCAATGAGCTTCTCTCGCCTTCTGTAGCTAGCTTGTCTAGAACGCCCTCAGCGAGCTTCAAACCTTCAATGTTAGCTCGCAATTGGAGGACTTTGGCTACTTGTTCTTTCGTGTATGGTTCTGTTTTGACGATCATACATCTAATGCCGAATGAGATTTAGGCGAAATAAGAAGTTAAAGGATGGGGACGAGCCTGTCTAGTAGATCAACAGGGATCCCGTGCGGGGAGACGAGGTCTTGAGTACCGCGAACGAGGGCGTTGCCTCTATTCGTAGCAAAAATGACAGTCGGGGCCATGGGCGATTCGAGCAGAGCATTGAGGTATGTAAAACATTCGATATCCAGCATATGAACCTGCAAGAAGAGATCAGAGGCAAGTTTGGAAATATAGAGACAAAGCTCACCTCGTCAATGAAGACTACACCAGGAACTATCTCTGCTACACCCTGATCTACATAACCCTTCACTACCTTGTTCACTTCCTTCCTTAGTTTTTCTGTCACCTCCGTCCTTCCAGTCTTAACCAAGCTACCCATAACGCTCATGATGTCTTGACCCCCTTGGGGACGAGCATTCGCAGCGTCAAGATCTCCGAGAGTGACGTCTTGCACAAGTTCCTTCCGTTTGTGAACGTCACCCTTTGGAAGGGGAACATAGGTTTCGGACTCGAGGTCGTAGGATGAGGCATAAGCGTCTGAGCGACCGACACGCTAGACCAATATATTATCAGCGAGACCGTGACTCAAATGAAGTAGAATGCGTACCTTGACCGCGCCACTATGTTCAATGTAAATGACATCGCCAACGACAATCTTTTCCTTCAACATAGCTTCGTAAATACTAGGATCCAGCCTTAGTTGCTTTGTGCCCTTGACAGACTTAAGGCCGACGATGACATGAGAGATAGTTTTACCATAACCGGAGAGAGGGTTCTCTGATTCGGACGGGGTCATTTCGGTGACTTCACCTTCGTACACTTCTTTGGTTTCCTTGATACGAAGTCCTATGGCTCTCCTGAAGCTTTCGGCCAACACTTCCGTCTTTTTTACTTCCGTGCTATATACCTCTGAGCCAACCATGGGACAAAAGGGCACTTTGGAACCGAGCTCATGTGAGACGGCACACGCAAGGGCAGTTTTGCCTGTCCCTGGTGCGCCAACGAGAAGCAATGCACGTCCAGAAAATCTGCGTGACTTCACGAGATCTACAATGATTCCGCAAGCCTAAGCGAGGAAATGTAGTTTGCACAGAAGGGAATAGAATAAATCATACTTCTCGGGCGTTCTCCTGACCAACGAAGCCGCCAGCGGCAGTATCAGCGATTGCTCGGCCTTCAGCATTTAATCCAAGACCTTTGATGTGTGAGTGAGGAGCTATTCGTGAGGAACGACTAGACGATGGAGGAAGAGGTGCTTTATGAGCGACTGGAACCGAGGATGGCGTCGTTGATGTCGAGGCTTTCATTGGGTGGACGCGACGAAGTGAGTTGAATTTAAAAAATCCCACGATTTGAATTATGAGTAAGTACAAAAATCAGTACAGAATACAGCCGATAATAATGTACGCTATCATAATCCAAAGGTACTTCTCTACACAGCAATTCAGATTGTGGAAGAGATTGGATGAACTGACTTACTAGCTGCATGATGTTGGCTCTATCTTGAGGAGGCAATACCGCAAGTTGTTCAGGCGTCATTGACAAAATTTGCATCACCATGGCCTGAAAACAGTGGAGGCGGTTAGCAATCAATACCTCATCTCAGAGGGGCTGTATACCTTTTGATCATCTGGTATTGCGGCGAGGATAGCAGGATTGATACTAGCGGGTGCCGGGGTTGACGAGGGATAGGAAGGATATGCACTGGCAGAGGATGGAGGTTGAGAATAAGTAGGAGGGATCGGTCGGTGGTAGCTTTGGCTTTGTGAAGGAGGGAGCTGGGATGCCGCCTGTGATTGAGGTTGAGAAGCTCCTTGAGAAAACTCTGCTAACGCTTTCTAGAGCTGGTTAACGGTGAAGCGAAATGCAAATATGGTGTAGTTAATACCTGAAAGACTTCAAAGTTGACAGCATTTATGGATACCATGAGAGTCATGAGCGCATAAGCAATCTGAGGCTGACTGTTCAGTATCTGTTTCGCAGCCGCTGGGGTAGTTTTTTTCAGTTGGAGCATTAATTCAATTAGCTGCTCGGACATGATGGTCAATACTCAAACCTTTTCCACGCCTTCCCACGTTCATTCTTCATGGACATCTACGCTCAGTCGCCCGTTCCCTTTAATCAAGTGATCATCTTTTTCTCTAACACACCAGTCCCTATTCTCATAATTGCTCGTAGAAAGAGCGACTAAGGCTCAACTCCCAGAATCCATTCGTACCAAACTTTATTCAAGCATCTCTGTTGCGGTCGGTAAATTCACCGGAAATATACGCAAGCAGGGTACATGGTAGGAAAATACTCCTGGACAATCCCGTAGGTAAAAAAAAGAACAAGTCGAAAAGGAAGAAGCGACCCATCGTACAATGTCGTATTCCAAGGATGAGTGGCTCTTGGAGTTTGGATCCTCACCAGGCAAAGTAGGTTGGTTTTACTCTGTCCTGCGCAATTCTCATTCCAATTAGTTTCAATCTCTTCGTTCCATTGCACCATCTATGGATGGGATACATGTCCGAATTGCTAGCTCTCAATAGTGCTGAACCTCCCTCATCGGCTTCTACACACCCCAAACTAATCAAAGCAGATTTTTCTGGTTCATTCCTTTCGGGTAACGAACGATATTATGAATAACCTCTTTTTCTGATTGCGCTCTCTTGTAGTTCAGATGAGTAAAAACCCCTCGTTGGTCGGAATGCAGGGGATTATCTTGCACGAATCGGAGAATACCTTTGTCATCGTAACCAGAAGTAACAAAACGAAAAGTATGAAATGTCTCGCATTTCCCTGTTGCTTGAGTTCCTGACCCGTTCTAGCTCTTCCAAAGCAGAACACCATATTCACGTTGTACGTACCGGCCTATGCGATTGTCAACACCATTCCTTCCACCGCAATTGTTCTTGACATTCCACATTTGGCCTTTACCCTCTACGGAAATCAGTTCCAATTTCGTGCTTCTGAGCGTGCTGGGAGAAAATTCAAGAGTAAAGAGACTATAGAGCTATGAAAATTTGGCAATGATGTACCTATAGACACTGTGATGCGGCTTCAGGCGCTGCAAATGTATTCTACCTGAAAAGCGATCTTTCGATTATTGCCGTCTGCATAATAGTTTGCGCGCTGGCGTTTCTCGTCGAAATTTGCATTTTGAGTACTAATCATCTGAGAGCGATATCTCAACGAATACTTCACATTTCTTGATGATTCTGGGTGCTTTCTAATGCTCGAGACTGCGGTGAGGGCACCACGTAGCCACATTCTCTGAAATATAACTTTTTAATACTGTCATCTTTGTGGTTGAATCTGACAGTGCGCGAAGGATTGAGCTCGATCGCATTAGTGTACAAGTATAAAAACTACATGGAAATCTTTGTTAGATATGTCTTGAGGGCATTCACTACAAAATTGCAGGATTCTCTTTGATATGTGTGAAGTGTGTCTGCAAGTGACACTAACACCAGCTCCGGAAATTGTCACTCTTTCTCCGCGACCACCAACTTGAAAGCAATTGTCAATGGGTAACAAAAAAACTGCCACAGCACGCATTTCAGTCAAAAAGAGCCTTCCTAAAAGGAAGCTCCAGTGAGCCTGAAAGTGATTCAGCCCTTGAGCCTCCTAAGCCTCGTCCAAAACCATGAGTGTAAGGGCTAGCGCTTGCCCTTACGCCCGAGTTTTCTCGGCGCTTTCAAAGCACTTACGTTCAACTTCACATTGTCCTAGACATCTGTACTTTACTTCTCAGACCGCAAAGGATACATAGGTTTCATCTTAACTCAGATTCGTCATTCTTGTTTCAGTATCTCTAATCATTGTTTTAGGTCTCCTTATTACAATATCAGTTGTTCTCTGGTATTAAAGCCTGTAATATTATAGTAAAGAGTCGTCGAATCAACGCCCGTTATTCACCATCTAGTTCCTTGAGATCTAGTTCTTAACAATGAGCCCTTCATCCAAATGCAAAACAAAGCTCTACAGATGCTCTGAAACACTTCTTGGGAGATACAGAAGTTGCTGAACTCCTTATGGGATTGCATGGCCAGAAAAATCCATTGCTTACCCAGGAAATGATGCAACAGAAGCAAGTGGATGACTGGGTTTTGCACCAGCTCAAGGCTTTGAGTTCAAAGCCTGGTTTGTCCCCTCATTATCTTATTTATTGTCATTTGTGAAATAGTTGGTGTAGGTGCTCTCACACCATATTTTTCTCAAACTGCTGGTAATACTTGTGTGGATGATATCTCAATCAATACTCAATGGAATTGCTCAATCTTTAGTGCAATAGTCAGTGATTAGCAGTGCACAGGGCACCCTGTATTTTTATCTGTAAAAATTGTTGAAGGTCAACCTGGCACAGTTGATGTTGCTGTTATATTCATGCAAAGCCAAGTCCTTTCTGAGGCTTTGTGATCCTTTACCCCAATACTCTGTTACCTCATACTCTGTTGTGGAGTTGTACTCTGCGATCCACTCACTTCACAATTCTTTTCCTCATTGCTAAGCAATGTTATTAATCCTTTTGGACATTCCTTTGTTTTCCAACATGCTGTCCACATGTTTAATCTACCTATTTGGAGATAGTGAAGTGGCGCATACCTTAGTTAGCAGCAGTGTATAAAGCTAGAGTATCAAGTAGGTAGTTCCCCAGTTTGAATATTGACTTTGATAGCACCCTCTGATAGTGGTAGTCATCCTCACTCAACTCTGTTTATTGACTACCTCAGTGTTGCAGGGTAGGCAGAAGCAACAAAGGGGAAGTGATCCAAGCACAGGCACAAGCACAAGTCTGAGTGTGAGTAATGCTCAGCACACAAAGACTAAAGCAATAGGTGATCTCAGTGACAGTGATGGCATGGAGGGCCAATCACAAAGGTCAGTCAAGGCAAGCTAGTTCCCAAAAGACCAAGTCAATATTGAGTGTAAGCAAAGATACAAATATGAAACTAGTTCCCAAAAGACCAAGAGGTTGAGATAGGGAACTGGTAGCTGTCTACTGCACTATATATATGGGTCTGGGATAATAAGGACCAGGGTAAAAGAACAAAGAACAATAGATATCAAAGAACAAGAACATGAGAGTGGAACAGTGTTACGTTCATGCGAAGCCAAGGTCTTTCTGAGGCTCCGCGATCCCTCCGCCGTTGTTACCTCGTTTCCTTCTACCCCTACTCCGTCGTGGAGTTGTACTCCGCAATCCATTTTACTTCTTAATTCTTTCCTCATCGTTAAGCGATGTTGGTTGACCTTTTGGACATTCCTTTGTTTTCCAACATGCAGTCCACATGTCTAATCTACCTATCTGGAGATAGCAAAGCGGTGCGTACCTTAGCTAGCTGTAAAGTATAAAGCTATGATATCCAGTAGGTAATACCCTAGTTTAAATATTGACTTTGATAGCACCCTTTGATAGTGGTAGTCATCTTAATAGATAACAACTCCTTTTTCACTTTCGACTACCTCAGTATGATCGCGGAGTTCCGCAATCGGAATTACCTCCTGTTTCCCTCGCTTTCGGATAGCGACATGTCAGGGACAATATTAATAATATCGCCAATGTCCGACTACCTCCGCAGGATCGACCTTCCTCCATCAGCTTATTCCTATTAGCTTCGGACTTTACTCCGCGGAGATTAACTCCACTTTTACTTCACCCGA
Organism: Lentinula boryana; assembly: GCA_027886635.1. Classification (NCBI taxonomy): domain Eukaryota; kingdom Fungi; phylum Basidiomycota; class Agaricomycetes; order Agaricales; family Omphalotaceae; genus Lentinula; species Lentinula boryana. The sequence continues at coordinate 5,761 of MU790828.1, read as the reverse complement.
TCCTCCTTTGTGCATGATCATAACAAACAGTGACATGCTGGAAAGTGACAAATATCCTCACAATGGAAATGTTGCCTGAATTTATAGGGTTCAATCTGAGTTTCAACTTAACTGAAAACCAGACCAAAATGCCCCATATAAAGCAGTTTGAAAACTAGATGGAAAGGCCCAATATCAACCCTGATTTTGGTAGACAATAAATGGATATTGAATGTACTACTTTTGGTCTAGACAATTCATGTATTGAATGAACTAATTTCAGAGCATATTTTGACTAGAGTGAATATATATATTTTGAGTAAGACAAAAAGCGAGGCAAAAGCTATGCTTTCAGCCTAGCTGAGTTGGGGTCTGAAATAAATATTTCAGTCAGCATTATAACATGGACAAAAGTGGAACTGAAAGGTGGATTTTTGGTGTGGCTGAACAGTCGTAGGCACATCCTCAGCCTCACACTGTGCACCTCATATGTCCATGTGCATCTCCAGTACATGTTCCATGGAGGTATAATGGTAGAGTTACCGCGTGCACGCAGGTGACCAGTGATCTTAGATACAGCAGTCTACCAAAAATCAAATATGCATACTCTCCAATTCAACTTGGCTGACATATGCTGAGAAGCATGGGATTGCTGTATCACTAGGCTTGAGTTGCTTCCACTTGAGTGGAGTGAGAGAGTGGAGGTAGAGAGGATCATAGAGAGCTTTTGGTAAGCCCTTGTTGATGCTATTCATGCTGAGATCAGTTGTTCTTGTTTGGAGACAATGTTGGACACAACAGTTGTTGTATATTTGACATAGCTTGTTGACTGAGCTGTCGAGGTCATTCAACAACTCTCCGGCAATTGGATGTCAATACTGTGGTTGAGTTACCCTGAGGGGAAACAGTTGATTTGGCAAGCATTTGGAAGGCTCTCTGTCACTCTCTTCAGATGACTGTCCTTCATTTCCAAGAGCGTCATTAATTTCCTGCACCATTCTCCATTTTCGATGCACAACACAATCTTCTGAGGTAGTATCGAGTAACTCTGCAATCCCTCATTTTCAGGACTTATATTTCTGCATGTGATGGCCCAATAATCAATGCAAATATGCTCAACAAGACAAGGATGGTCGATTAACTCATGTCTGATTTACAGGCATTGATCCTTGTCCTTTGCTTCTGGTGTAGAGCCTGTTCTAGATTACGGACTTCAGCCTCACTCTCATCCTCCATATGTTCTTCTCTATTTGTGTCTATTTGTTATATCCATGCAGAAGAGCTCATTATCATTCATTAACATTTACTTATGTTCTTCATTAACAGTCCGACGGATCCTTTGCACATAAAACACCATCACTACTATCGGATCCAGCGGATGTAAACCATCTTCCTTTTACCTTGCTTATTCACTTTCATTCATTTATCACATTACTCACCATTTCTTTTATACAACATCAGTCATCCAGAAGTACATGTGTTACTTTATATTACTATGGTTAGCTAGTACTTAAATCATAGGATATCGATGTTGTACCTCAGTTTAAATATCAACCTTAGTTGACATTGTACAGTCAGTCTTAGTTGAGACATTCACTCACTCATCTTGCTTTGGACCAGACACTTTGGATCCAACTGCTTCTACCTTGGGACAAGCAACTCTAATGAGGATACTACTAATAGTGGTATCAATGTCCCTATTGACCCTTCACACCGATCCACATCGTACCGGACAGTTTACCCGGCTGTATTCAGCATAACTCTAACAGTATATTTAAACTTTAACTCGTTATTGTTGTGCCTTACATTTTACTCACTATGGCCTATCAAACTCGTGCTCGCACTCGCATGCACACCAACGTCTCCAACACATCTGTTCATGATGAACAAGAGACAAATCCTTTCGCAACCACAGCATCATCCTTCCTTCCATTCTCTGAATCCATATCTGCTATTGGAACTAGTCGTCGTCGCAGTTCTGCTTTTGGACCTTCAGCTCCGTCGGCAGCGACTGTTGCTTTATCAGCTATTGGTGAAATCACTTCACCAGAAGTAGCTGTTGAAATTCTCTACACTAAAGATGGCATTCCAGTAGAGGTTTACACACCTTGCAGCAGACAAAGGATCTGCAGAGAATCATCACAACCTACCCTACCTTCCCCTACTCGCACTACAAAAGGGAAAGGAAGGGCAACATCTCCTCTATTCAAAAATTTATCACAACATTCCCATCACAACCCAACTCCGGAACCAGGACAAGCTGAAGAAGATCAGGGTGAAGAACCTGGACTCCCAGCCGATGAAGACCAACTGGAGGATTACGCTCCTGGCGCACCTGGCGCACCCAGTGGATCCGGAGGACCCAGCGGATCTGGTGGACCTGGTGGACTTGGCAGACCCAGTGGCCCCAGTGGACCAGGTAACACAGGGAATGGTGATAATAATGAATTTTCCATACCCAATCCTCACCAATTTATGGATGTAATGTCTAACTTCTCTAGCAACATTAATAGCTTGGGCACAGTTTTAGCTGGAATGAAGTCATCAGACGACTCTAGCAACAAAACAAAACCCAAGGAAGCAGAGGTGTTTGATGGATCAGATCCGAGGAAGCTCTGAAGCTTTCTTGTTTCGCTTGCACTGGTTTTCAACGATCGTCCAAAGTATTTCACAGAGACAAAGAAAATCAACTACACCCTTTCCTATCTCGCAGGAACCGCTCGCCAATGGTTCGAACCGGACATTCTGGATCTGGACCTCGATAATATGCCAGAGTGGACCTACTCTTTTTCCGCACTCATCCGAGAGTTGCAGAAACAATTTGGGGTGTACGATATGCAGAGTGAAGCAGAAGGAAAAATAGGTAATATCATTATGAAGGATTCGGATACCATCCAAAAATACAACAACACCTTCAACAGCCTTGCTTTGCTCACTGGATGGAACAAGAATGTGCTCCAATGGGCATATGAAAAAGGCATCACTCCTCGCCTAAAGGATGAAATGGCTTGGGTGCGAAAACCAAAGACTCTCGAAGAATATAGAGAGATCGTTTTGGAGATTGATAATCATTATTGGCAAAGGGAATTCGAAAAGAGAAGAGATTCCGTGAAACATACTGGAGGTAGTACTAGCGGAAAAAACTTGGCAAAAAAAGGTTCCTTTACTCCTTCCTCTAATAACGCTAACGTCTCCACTCCACCTTCCTCCAACAAAAACAACTCCAATGGACCACCTTTTAACAAAGGCAGCGGCTCCACCAGATCCGGCCAACAGAAACCTCAGGTTGTTAGAGCCGGACCGGACGGAAAGGTCACTCCGGAGGAGAAGAAAAGGAGAAAGAAGTACAATCTATGTGCTTTCTGTGGTGGAAAGCATAAGTTCGAGGATTGTAATAAGGTAAGGCCAGAGATGCCAAAGGTTGCGCTTCGGAAGTAGTGGCTATGGACTCTTCAGACCAACCATCTGGAGGTGCGAAAAAATAGACCGCAACTCTTGTACTCCAGTATGAAGCGAGAGTTGCGTTGATCTGGTTCATACCATTAAGGAGATCTACCTCAATGCTTCCGCTCTTTCCCCTAACAAACATTCTTTCATTATCAATGTATTCACGCAAATTTTGCACATTTTGGATCTGAAATCTTTTTTTACTATTTCTTTTCCATTCTTACTTGATTCCGGATCCACTGATTGCTTCATTGATTCGCTTTATGTACAAAGGAACTCTATTCCTACTTCATCTATTTCTCCAGTCAATCTTCATTTATTTGATGGTTCATTATCTTCCAAACCCATTAGGGAAACTGTGACATTAAATGTCCGTTTTCCGTCCAATGAGTTTCAACCTGGCCCACTGCCAGACTACACTTGTGCCTCACCTCCTACAGTGAGGCAAATTGCGCACAAACTCGCAATAAGGGGATATAATGAATCCCAATTGCAGGATATTGCGTTATACCTGCTATGGTGGCTACACGGAGTAGCACCTATGATAGCCAGTTGCTGGATGGTCATCCAGCAACAATTTATACATGTCGTATTCAATGTATTGGCTCACCACGTATTCCCAGGGGTGCCATGTACCACAGTGGATGTCAAAAACTACGTATTCACTGATGGTTCTCAGTCCAGCAATATTGATAATGCTGGATGCTATGCTGACTACGGCATGGTACTCACCTACGTGAGACCATTCACGCAGCAGCTGTCTGCACAAAGCAACACAACTTATGTTGCTACTGGAGAGACTACTCAACTGGCAACTGCACTCCCAGTCAAAGATCACACCATCAAAATGGCGCCAGGTATCATCGATTAGGATGACACCCAATTTAATGCCACCGAGGATCCTGTCATTGACTATGGAGAGGATGATGGGATGGATATGGCTGGATACACCCAGCCACATGAATGATTCAATGAGTCATGCTAGGGTGGATGTTAGACTACTGGACTCAGTCTAGTGGGGGAGGGTGTAATGGCCCAGAATAACCCCTATGTATTATCTTATCTTGATTAGATAATAATTGTAGTCATATCAATATTTCATGATGAACAGTATAGTTCATTGATTATATACATTTGTAATTAGATAATCTAAGGTGACACTTTTCACCTGTAACCTTACATACTGGGTTTAATACTATAGACATGTCGTGTTCATACAGCGTGAACTAAGTATCCTAAGCTTAAAGCTATCTGAAGCCCAAAAGCTCCATTTACCATAACCATCCTAATGGATGGTTACAAGAGGCAAAGTAGACCCAACGTTTGCACTTTCAGTCATTGAACTAATTGTATATCCATTAAGATACCCTACAGACTTGTTATTAACTGAAGCAGTAAAAAGAACAGAGCCATTGAGAGAAAACTGCATAGTATCTCGAAGTATATGTACAATAAAACCTTTGTGTTTTGTCAAGTAAAGAACTGAGAGGAGGTTATTATTAAGTGAAGGAACATGTAAAACTCTTGAGAACAAAACATCTCTAACTTCTTTGCCTGCTATGGTAGGTGTAAATAACACATTGCCAGCTCCTTCTGAGTACACTACAGTATTATCTGTGAGACAAATAGGCACTCTGTGAGGAGTGTATTTATGAATCCAGTGCTTATGTGGTGTCATATGAGAAGTAGTGCCTGTGTCTGTATTCCATTCCATTGAATCAGCAAAATTCGAAGTTGAGAGTCAATCAAGAGAGAAGACACTAACACTTGCAGAACCTGCATTTTCCATGCTACCCTCCCCAGTATCTGCCTCTATCACTTTTGCTCTATTGGCTTTGATGCCTTTAGATTGAGTGGGGCACTTTTCAGGCCAGTGAGCTGCTTTGAGCCCACAATGAGTACAGTACTCCTGAGGCTCCCCAACTCTCAGTGGATAACTCCTCTTCTTCATCTGCATAACTTGGACTTTATTGAGTGAATGCTCTTCATGGTCATCATTTTGTTGTTGAGCAAGGAAAGCAGCCAAAATCTTGTCCTTGTCCAATGAATCCTGCATAAGCAGATTTGATGATACATGTTTATACTCCTGTGGGAGTGCTCAAATTAAGGCCATAGCCTGTATTTCTTCATCCAGCATAGCCAGAGTGAAGTTAAGAGGTCAAAGATTAATCATTTGGGCCATTGCAGCTTGTACTCAAGTTCCCATGTCAATAAGAGACTCATCTTTGAGCTTTGTGATGGTGAAGAGGCTGTTGTAGGCATTGAACCTAGCACCTGGCTTCTTTGACACATGCTGTTTTTCAAGAATACTCCACATAGCAATTGGGTCCTCTTG
>MU790827.1:0-29315 GCA_027886635.1 Lentinula boryana | reverse complement strand
TACTGTAGACTTGCTAGAAATATCACCTATCTATGCTTTGTAGAATTTAGATATTCTATGGTTTTATGCACAGACTATTTCTGGGTGTATCAACGATAAGAAGAGCAAATATGTTCTTCAGTTGGCTGAAAGAGCAGTCAACCTCAACATCATGAGCGATCTAGTCTGAACAAGGACAGAGGAGTTTGACAGCTACGACGAGTTAAAGAAACTCATCACAACCAACGATTTAATCCGCTGCCGCTACGATGAACAGAAGCGCAGATACAACAACATGAGCTGGGGTAACAGCATACAAGGAAAAAGTCATGGTCAAGGATCCACGCAACAAGCCTACGGTAGGCAAGAGCTGAAGAAATGGGAAGGACCTCGAGTGGTAGGGTCTACCCCCATGAAAGCAAGACGCGATGGGTCCGGGACGACCTTTGGAGGTTCGGGACGACCCATGGACCTGGATTGAGCAAGGGTAAATGGCCTTTGCTTCAACTGTGGTGAAAAAGGCCACATTAGTAGGAACTGCCCAAAGAAGAACAAAGCTGCGGTCCATAGCATAGAATTGATGAACTATAGTAGCGAGAGAACGGACAGCGTTAGTGAAGAAACTAACGTGAATAGTGTAGACACAGTACCAGGGTTACCAGCTGGTATGGACATGAATTCATTCACCGCTTGGGTGAACAGTATGGGTTTTTTAAGAGCTCCCCAGTAGATATAGGTCTGGCGGAGCGTCCCAAAATAAATACTTCAGATATAGTAGATAGTGGACTGGACTTCACTATAAAATATGGTAATGTAGAAAAACATGCCTCTGCATTTACCCATAAAAAACCCGAAGTACTTAAAAAACCTATATGGTATACACCCAACACGGCAGAGTAGACTGTCCAAAGGCTGAGAGAAGGAAATCTCACAAAAGCCATCGGACTTTTAAGGACATGGATACCTTCCTCGCGAGTAAGAGAAGCTTCGGAGGAAACCGTCATGGAAATACGTGCATTGAACTGGAAAACAGCAGTCAAAGCTGTTAAGAGTCTCGCAACAAAGAAAAGCTACGTCTGTGGAATACATGGAAAAAGCTTGAAACTCCCAGTCATTGTCAAAACATTAGAGGACAACAGACAAATAGTTACACAAGGACTGGTTGACAGTGGAGCCACAGGTTCTTGCATTGATGCAAGCTTTGTAGAACGACATAGGATTCCAACCAAAGATTTACCTATTTGAATACCCGTCTATAATGCTGATGGCACACTCAATGAGAACAGCTCCATAACCAAATACATCGAAGTCCGTGTAACCATTGGAGATCACTCAGAACGAATTCAATTTGGCGTTGTTAATCTTGGAGAACAACATATCTTCCTAGGATTAGACTGGCTATGACATCATAACCCAGGTATCAACTGGATTAAATCAGAAGTCACCTTTGATCAATGCCCCTCCAAGTGTGGTTATAACCCTCATTTTTGGACACCTGAAGATATACAGACACGAGCAGTACTTGAAGACAGTGAAAGACTTTTCATATTCGATTGGGATTGATACATACAAGAACAGGTAGATTCCAGGAAATGGACAGAGAAGAAGGCTGAAGAAGAAACGCGAAAACACTTTGACACTTCCACTCCGTATGTGAAGAAATATCTGGACGTTTTCAGTCAAAAGGAATTTGATCAATTGCCACAACGGCGCCCTTGGGATCATGCAATCAAGTTAACACCTGGTTCTAAACCACTCGATTGTAAGATATATCCTTTGAACCCGAAGGAACAAGAAGCATTGGATGCATTCCTTGAAAAAAACATTCGAACTGGACGGATTCAACCCTCAACATCCCCAATGGCCTCACCATTCTTCTTCATCAAAAAGAAAGACGGTACTCTTAGACCAATACAAGACTATCGTAAGCTGAATGAGATGACAATTAAGAATCAATATCCACTCCCTCTCATTCAGGAGCCTATTGATCAATTGAAAGGCTCCAGGATATTCACGAAGATGGACATTCGATGGGGATTCAACAATATACGGATTAAAGAAGGAGACGAATGGAAAGCCGCGTTCAGGACCAATCGCGGATTATTCGAACCAACCGTTATGTTCTTTGGATTAACCAATTCACCAGCGACGTTCCAAGGATTCATGAATCACATCCTTCAAGATTTGATTGATGAAGGACATGTTATAGTCTACATGGATGATATACTCGTATTTACAGATGATTTGGAAAGTCATCGCGCAATTGTAAAACGAGTGCTTGACATTCTTCGAGAACACAAACTCTATCTCAAGCCTGAGAAGTGTTCTTTTGAGAAAACATCTATAGACTACCTTGGAATAATCATAGAAAACGGAACAATTCGAATGGATCCGAAGAAAGTCAAAGCTGTACGAGAATGGTTAACCCCGATGAAGAAACATGATGTCCAACAGTTCCTTGGCTTCTGTAACTTCTTTCGACAGTTCATTTGAGGATTTAGCAAAGTCGCCAAGCCTTTAACAAAACTTACCGGAAATGCAGCTTGGGAATGGACAGCGACCCAACAACACGCATTTGACGAGCTCAAGCATCGAATCTGTGAAGAAGTGGTCCTTCTTATTCCCCCAAATCATGGAAAGTTTAGGCTTGAAGCTGATTCGTCTGACTTTGCAAACAGTGGTTGTCTCTCTCAATTTGTCGATGGAAAATGGTGGCCTATAGTGTTCCAATCTTGTTCACTCAATGAAGTTGAAAGAAACTACAAGATTTATGACAAGGAATTAATGGCAATTATGGACTCGCCCGATGATTGGTGTCAATATCTTCTTGGAGCTGAAGAACAGATTGAAATCTTTACAGACCACGCAAACCTACAGTATTTCAAAAAACCCCAAAAGCTAAATCGACGACAAGCTCAATGGGTTCTTGAACTTGCGGAATATAATTTTAATCTAGTTCATCGACCAGGAAAGACAATGACAAAAGTTGACATCCTGTCAAGGATGACAGGTCTTGAGATGGGGGAAAAAGACAATGAAAACATCGTCCTTCTAAAGCCGGAACTTTTTATTTGCGCTCTCAATATCTCATCACCAGAAGATGTATTCCTGTCGGAAATCCAAAAGAACCAAAACCACGTTGATCGACTTGTAAAGGACAACCTCGATGCCAAAAACCCTGAGTGGAAAGAAACTGGAGGGATCATTGAATGGAAAGGACGAATCTATGTACCGAAAAACAGCATACTGAGATCCAAAATCCTTACTAAGTACCACAATTCACCACTCGCAGGACATCCCGGACAGTACAAAACAGCAGAACTTGTCACTTGTGATTATTGGTGGCCAGGGATCACTCGAGATGCTGGAAAGTACGTAGAAGGTTGCGAGAAGTGTCAAGTGACAAAGTCTCATCGAACTCGACCTGTTGGACATCTTCATCCTCACACCGTTCCAACTGAACCTTGGCAAGTAATCAGTACTGATATGATTGGAGAGCTTCCTGAATCTTGCGGATACAATGCAATCGCAATCTTCATCGACCACTTCACAAAGAGATTGAGACTTGTACCAACCCATACCACAGTCACTTCGGAAGGGATGGCAAAGATTTATCGAGATTCCATCTTCTCCACCCATGGACTTCCACAAAAGATAGTTCATGATCGGGGCCCACAGTATCACTTGAGGTTCATGAAAGAACTCTATCGACTTCTAGGCATTGAAGCGAACTTCACCACAGCGTACCATCCACAGACAAATGGTCAGTTGGAACGAACAAACCAAGAGATCGAACAATATCTCCGTTTGTTTATTAATTATCAACAAAATAATTGGCACAAATGGTTACCCCTGGCAGAGTTCAACTATAATGACAAGGTCCATTTTGCAATGAAAGTTTCTCCCTTCTATGCAGATACAGGAAGACACCCGTATAAAGGCATGGCAACTCAAATGACTTCAGACAACCCCTCAGTACAAGCTTTTGTAGATGGAATGAAGAAGATACAAAAGGAAGCTTTAGAAAAAGCAGAGGTAGAGATGAAGAGGCAGTATGACGGAAAGAGGAAGAAGGGCATAGAATACAAGGTTGGTGACAAGGTGTGGCTAGAAGGAACCAACCTGTCGGTAGATCACCCAATGAAGAAATTAGGCGACAAGAGGTACGGACCGTTTACAATCCAACAGAAGATAGGCGCCAGTTCCTATAAACTGGAAATCCCACGTACATGGAAACATGTACACAATGTTTTCAACGAAGTTCTTCTCACTCCGCATAAACAACCTAGCTTTCCTACACAACCCCGAAACACATGCCCGCCTCCTGTCATTGTAGGAGGAGAAGAAGAATTTGAAGCAGAAGAAATCCTTGACTCAAAGAAAGTAGTAAGAGGAATCAAATATAAAGTCCAATGGAAGGGATATGGTTCACATGAGCAGACATGGGAACCACAGTCAAATCTTACAAATGTTGACCAATTACTCAAGGAATTCCATGAAAAGAATCTAACAAAACCAAAACCCGCAATATTGTGTTGAATTGAAATCCCTATTTCTTTATTCCCTACAGAATTGTTTCAACCCCTTCCTCTTGCCGACACAGAACCCAATCCTGCTTCACTACCCTCTGAAAATTTTCTTTTACAACAAGCACATCGTGGAACTCGTGCCCTAAGGAGAGGGTGATGTTACGAATTGACCCTTTTGCATTTTCATTTTATCTATCCTATTATACTTTTTCTTTTATCTTTTCCTTTTCTTTTGTTTACATACATGTGACAGCCCTGGCATTCTCACAATGTCAACGCATTTCTCTCATGCCTGTCATTACAGACTTCATTCTCGTGCTGTCAACACAACTCTCTCACATCTGTCAGAATATTGACAGATTGACAGTGTGAGAATTCTCTCATGTCTGTCAACCTTTGACAGATTCTTGTATAGCCTCACAGTTATGACGTGAGATAGTTCCCATGGGTTCATTTCAGAATATGTATATAAGATAGGGCATTTCTTAGAGTAGTCTCTATCTCTGATCTTGTCTATCCTCCTCGGTAGCTAGACAAGTATCTGAGGACTCACTCCTCCCGCGTATTCATCCTTTTTTGATCATTTCTTGTTGTGTAATGCCTGGCTATATTGTGAGCTAGCGAGTTGCTGACAGAGACTATTCGACGAAATATGCTACCTTATATACATATTCTAAGATGAGTCCATGGGAGTCATCATGAGTTGCTGCCGCAAGGCTATACAATATGAGTCACTCATATCCATAAGTAAAGCTGTCCATATACAACAATGAAAAAATGAGATGATATAAAGGAATGTATGTAGATGGCCTAGATCTGTTAATACACTCTGACAGACACGAGAGAGTCACATCAACAATTGATGACAGCGTGGAAACTGTTACGAATTGACTCTTTTTCATTTTCTTTTTATCTATCCTATTATACTTTTTCTTTTATCTTTTCCTTTTCTTTTGTTTACATACATGTGACAGCCCTGACATTCTCGCAATGTCAACGCATTTCTCTCATGCCTGTCAGACTGTTCACAAACTGTCATTCTCGCGCTGTCAACACAATTCTCTCACGTCTGTCAGACTATTGACAGATTGACAGTGTGAGAATTCTCTCATGTCTGTCAAACTATTGACAGATCGTTGTATAGCCTCACAGTTATGACGTGAGATAGTTCCCATGGGTTCATTTCAGAATATGTATATAAGATAGGGCATTTCTTAGAGTAGTCTCTATCTCTGATCTTGTCTATCCTCCTCGGTAGCTAGACACGTATCTGAGGACTTACTCCTCCCGCGTATTCATCCTCTTTTCATTATTCCTCATTGTGTGACGCCTGGCTGTATTGTGAGCTAGCGAGTTGCTGACACTTGGGATAGGAATCGGGCACAGATCAATGTGAATGATAAGCTATTAGCATTGTGCATGCGTGAGTGAATACATTCATAATAAAAATAAGTCATGACTGTTTGGTCTTGTTAGCAGTGGGGACAGTTCCCCAGATGATGTCATCCAATGTTGCGATTTTATTTCTACAAATTATCTTCCATGTTGAAATACTGGGGGCCGGAACGGTTCAGCAACGACCGAACAAGTGAATGTCGAGTCGGCGGGATGTCTTCTCGGTGCTCAACACGAGAGCAGGGGGGAAGAATGGGCAGAATCCGTTGTTGATTCAGGTCTACATACTTAGTATATAAAATAGCTAGAATATCAAATATATAAAGGCACTGTAAACTAAAACATGTAAGATAACAAAGAAGGGTGCCGCGACCGGAACAACCGTCGGGCCTCTATTCTTGACATTCCAAAAACAACTGGGCAACTGATTATTCTCCTGTTAAATTTTAATAAGTCAATGGCACCAAGGAACCCCCTCTTCCATAAGTGGGGATGAGTGCCTAACAGCTCAGAAATAGTGCAATAGTCTCGATTTCACAAAGGCCTTTGCCATGATGTCATGGCTTGTACATGAATTTTGTGTGATGTCATTAGGTTGACCCGTCAAGATCACAAGTTTAGATTACAACTCTATTCATCTCAACCCCCTTCACCGGCACGGTCTTAACACTTGATCAGGAGTAACAACTCCACAAGAACCTTTGGGGTTCACAAAACAAGCCATTCAAGTACACCTCCATCGTCGTCCGAGATGATTTGAATAATGAAATTGTTGAAAGGAAGCAGCAAGTGACTCCCCGAGGAGTAAAGCAAAAACATATGATAGTGTATTTAATATAACTGGAAACCAAAGAAGGGCAACAGCTGCTACTTGAGACGAAAAAAAAACGAATTCACCATCCGGATAATATACAAGATGAATTACATTGAAGCATACGGTAGTAGTATAAATCTATCCTCCTACATCAATAATACCAGGCGTTGCTCGCATAAGTGCATATTCAAGCGTTTGAAAAGATTGACCATCAGCAGCTAGGACACAAAGCTCCTCAACATCACGATCAAGCTGTTCAACATATTCTCCTGCGCCTGAAAGGTGGGCGACCTTTGCACAGACAGCATGTAAAGCGAGTAGATCTGGAGAAGGGAGAGGCAGTTTGGGGTGAGAGCTTGTAAATTCTATGAATTCAGGTAAACCCCCGGCAACAATAAACTTTGAAGCAGTGGCAACTCGATATCTATTTACTTGGTTCTATCGATGAGTGAAGTCAGCTGAAATAACGATGAATAACGATGAATGACTCACAGTTGCCTCGAGCCACAACTCAAGACGGTCAAAAGCATCATGCACATCATGCGATAGTGTCATGATGTTAAAAAGCGAATGAACCTTGTTACCATTTATGAGTTCGACATCATAACCAAATCGCTTCAGAACTGCTAGAACCGATGCAGAATATGCTTTCTATTGAAAAGGTATTAGACGAGTAAGTCACCAACGATAGTATTCAAAGCGTACTTTCTTCGTTTGATCTACATAATGCGGGACAATATGAGCACATGCCAAGTGGGCAGTGGGTTGTGTCTCCCGCATAGTCTGACTGAGAATAGACTCCGGTGCGCCACGATCATATATGCCCGTAATCATGCATCGATATCTATCGCGAATGAGAGCCTTGACAGCACATATGAAGAGACTTCAGCACCCGAATGTTGGTGAATGAGTGAGCAGAACATACCTGAGATTTCGCAGTACGATGATCGGTGGAGGCTTTGTTTATCAACGATGCAAGTTCCTCCTTGTCTTCGTCAAAAGAGGAACGGCTAGTATGAGATGAAGAGTTTGGTGTTCGGCCTTTGGATTTAAGGACTGGATGTGTATATAAATGATATGATTGATCAAAGAGGAATTTTGAACGACGCACAATGACGGATAAAGTATAGTAGAAACGCCTTTCCAAGATCTGACAATGCGGAAGGAGAGCCTCCGCAAGAGTGTATAGCATTCATTATTCCGTCAAGAGCGGTGAATGAAGGAGCGTTGAGTAGAAGATATCCGAGAACCCGAGCATGGATAACATCGGCTTCCTGCGTGGCAGACCCTTGGAGCTCGAGACAGATGTTATAGGTACTGAGTGCATGAGCCTCTAGTCGCGATGCTGGTTCAGAAACCAAATGTCTCTGCAGATGTTGTCGGGCTTCATCCAAGGAAGGCAAGGGAACCCCTTTCATGATAGTTGAAGCTCGCAAAGGTCACGTGCGATTGAAAATTCAAACATGGAACAGAAGCGCCCGCTTGACGCCCATCACTGCAGAAATCTATGCCTACTAAAGCGGCGGTGGCTCAGGCGAATGAGGAAAGGCCAAGCGCAGATAAAGCATCCGTGATGGAAGTGGTGTTCTGAGCAAGCGAAAGCTGAGAAACTGTAGCCAAAAGCGTGAGATTTTTGCAGAGAACCATTTTGAACTCGAATCCAGTGGTGGTAAGAAAGAAAAGGCTCACAGAGAGAATGTTTATATATCCAGGATCGCTGAGGAGGAATTTACACGTGCAGAAGGTGTCTCGGTGGTCATCCTCCTCAATGACAGGAGAGGAGCGCTAGTGACGATCGTGTTAGCGGAACAAACATGCAAGCGGGTCATGCAGTGTCGGCGTAAATAATTTGATGAGATTAGATTAGATCGTTTACTTTCAGATGATTGGACAAGTCATAAGTACCAAGTCATAAGTACCAAGTAGTCGTTCTTGAGAGCTTGTAGAAAAATACCAGTCTTCTTCTCCTCCGCTGAAAACATGCTTTTCCCAACTCGCCTCCTCCTCCCTAGTTTGTGTTATTCTTTTCGCGTATCGGACCGCCCCACCGGCCCTTTCGTCGTCCAGGTGGACAACCCAGTCACAATGGATTCTCCATCGCTCTATACTCGGATGATTGGACAAGTCATAAGTACCAAGTAGTCGTTCTTGAAAGCTTGTAAAAAAATACCAATCTTCTTCTCCTCTGAGAATATGCTTTTCCCAACTCGTCTCCTCCTCCCTGGTTCTTGTTATTCTCTTCCTCTCGTCCTAGTGATCTCATTGGCTACCTCGTTTCCCCTTGCCCTGGCAGCAACCAGAACCTCTCCTCCTGTAGGGGCAGTCGTGGTAAGAGCCGGAACAACAACCCAGGGTGAATTCGCTACGATCACCGAAGCGCTGGATTCCTTCCCGGATTCGACTTCCAGTCAATCGTTGTTCATTTATCCAGGTACCTATACCGAACAAATTGATATCACTCGTTCTGGGCCTTTAACGGTACGTTGGGGTATGTGTTAATCGGCTTGTCCAGGCACTCAAGTCTTCATCAAAATCATTTAGGTATACGGCTACACCACAGACACCACAACCTACCTCTCCAACACCGCAATCATCTCGTTCAACTCTCCCGCCAATACCGCTGGATCGGATGACGCTTCTGGCACGTTGCGAATTCACAAAGACAACTTTAGCATGTATAATGTCGATGTGAAGAATACATTTGGACCAGGAGTACAGGCCATCGCTCTCAGTCAGTATGGGAGCCAGGTAGGGCTCTACGCTTGTGGATTCTATGGGTATCAGGATACCTTGTATGCGAATGAGGGAACGCAGGTGTATTTGAAGGGGTATATAGAGGTGAGTGGGTACTTCAAACTCAGGAAGTATGTCGTCAATTGGTACCTTACATAGGGTGGGATCGACTTCATCTTCGGCCGTGAGGGTTCTGCATACTTTGGTGGCAACACCATTGGGGTATTAGCTGAAGGAGGGAGTATCACAGCCAGTGGACGCGAGACTGACGATAGTGGAAGCTGTGAGAGCCTGCTCTTTCTTAGTTGACCATGAATCGAAGCAAACTCAAAATTAACAGACGTCTTCCACCAAAACACCATCGTTCTGGGTTCTGGGGCTTCATCTAGCGTGACTGGAACGTACTACTTTGGTAGACCCTGGTCAGATTTCGCAAAGTAAGTTCGGTCCTTTTTTTTCCTTTGCATGATTATAATTGTGCTCTTTCGTCCTTATTGCCTGCAGAGTAATCTTCGAATCAACAACCCTCTCCGTAGCCCCAAATCCGGCCTTGTGGTCTCTCTGGGACGGTGAAGCCGACAGCATCGATGACGTCTTAAACGCCGATTACAATACCACCGGTTCTGGGGCAGCCAATCTTGCACGAGCTAGTTGGGCTGTTGAGCTGACGGCTTCTGAGGCGGCGGAGTACTCAATTTCCAGTGCTGTGGGAAGTGATTGGGAGGATTGGGTAGACGTGAGTTATTTTGTTTAGAGGAGGGGAGGAAAGATGATTGGGCATTATTACCGGTAACACATGATGCTGAACTGACCTCGCTGCTATACTGCATCGATGGCCGTAGTTATAGCAAGTCTAACTCGATCACGACACGAATCACCACAGCCCAGTTTGATACATACGGGTCCCCCAAGTAACCATCACGGAGGACCATATAAAAACGGGTGGTTTCATTGCGCCTGAGGCAACTCCACGATGTACCGATGAGTGGGAATGTCCAGCAATGCCCAGCATCTGAGACGCTTGATGTCAGAGGCATAACGTGAAATCAAAATTACTATATTTCTATTTGTTCTCTCAGGTGTCTCCTCTCCCATGGTAACCCACCTGCGGGAATCCAAGCAAAGCTATCCCATAAGCAGTTATATATTAAGTCCAATCTGTGGTTATGTGAGTACTAATAAACTGCGCACGAACGAAAAGGAGTCATAATACTACCCGGACATCGTAACTCTTTCTGAAACTTCCCCCCGGAAGTCTCAAGGACTGTCTCTCTCTTCAGCCTTTGACGACACTTCTCTTCCACTGATACAGGGGACGTCGAAGATTAGGTTGTGGAGCTCTTGTGTCATTGATTCATCCTTCGATGATTCTTATAGCCTCTCTCTCCTCGATAGATCTCTCACAGTCGACAGCCCGCCTTACCACCTTTTTCTACCCCACCGTCCACAGCTCACTCACCCACTTGAGGATTCTCAAGTAGAATTACATGTCATCCGAATTCTTATCAGATTCCCAGTCCCTTGCTATGCGTGCAAGGATTCTTGCTAGGCGAAAGGCGAAGCTGAACGTTTGTTTTAGGGAGGAATGTGAAGATCAGAAGTATGTCCTACATTCCTCAATAGAAACATCTTGTCAATATTGTTTCTCTTTTGATTGTAGTGTGTCCTCGGAAATGAAACAAGCGCTTGAAATTAAATTCCACTCGTTCGTGGCAGAGCATATTACGAACACGACCGAGCTTTCAACGACTTCCGGAGGACATGATTTAGCACGGGCGTTTGCTGCCGACCGCAGGTCCTGGGAGGAGTTCAAGATCAAGGTGAGTTTGTCGAATACTTATCATACACACATTTCATTACTCACCATATCTCTCAACAGAATTTTCCAACCAAATGCACAACGAATAAAATCATCAGCTTCGAATCTATCCTCAAACCTCCTCCGGGCCAATCTCAAAATCCCAAAGCTCAGGTCCTTCACGTAACTCATACCCACCCTCACAATAACACATACTCTGAACCTTTGACCACGTCGAAGCGTCTTCATCTTCGACTTAATATTACGAAAAATCAATCAGTATTTGCACGCAAACCGGGATGGAAGAAAGAATCAGAATATTCGTTGTTAAAAGGTGTTTTGGTGTCGAACGCAAGCAGAGTTGAAAGCTTTATTGCGGGTGACATGTCGGGAAAGGAATCAATGAATAGTCGTTTGATATATCCTGCTTTTGCTTAATCATACTAGACGTTTTTTCGTTCTTTGCTGACACAAAGACAAAACACGAGTTTGTCGGTACGCATTGCTGCTTGATATCATTAATGGGGAGTAGTAGTATTATGCATCATCGCTGTGTATTGTAGTCGAGAAATACTCACTGCTGTGATCACGATCGATACCACTCAGCATGGACCATATCTTTATAGGCGCTCTTAATGTGTGTGCACTTATGTAACCTCAATCGAGCGCTCGTATTCTGGTGCACGAGCGCATTACATCAAATAATAAAACACCTCATATCAATCCCACTGAACAGAATTCGGAGTAGTGTCAAGCCAAGGCCCTATCGCATGGCCTTTTGAGCCTGATTGGTCCTAAAATTATGGCGCTCATACTCATATTCCACAAAGTAACACCGAATCCTAAGTCTACTAGATATGGTAGTATATCCGTAGAGCGATTTTGAGTATAAAAAAACCAATGTGACGGACGATAAAAACTTCACTTCTACTTTATATCCTTCATCCATTGGAATTCGAAACCGGTTTTCAGGTTTGGTGTAGGTCGCTCAGGTATGGTGCACGGTGTTTCTCTAAACTGAAATTTTGACGCTATATCTTACTATGTAGAAGCAAGTAAGAAGTTGCTGGCAACTTCTACGTATATCAATCCCGCCCTCCCCGACAAGTTGCTCGTAACTCTGAATCTACCAGTCCGACCGAAACTTATTCACGCTTAAAATCATCTTCTTTCTGTCAATCTGATCCATGTCTTCCTACGAAAGTAGAATCTTCAACCTACGGCTACTCACCAAGGCATTTTGCTTCATTTGTCTTCTAGGCATGAGTCTTCCTCCACAAACGAACGCTCGATCGTTGGCTCGAGCACTCTCACTTTCGGCCACCACCGCTACCGTCGCCTGTCCTGTTCCACAAGGAACGTCGACCGGTGGTGCACAAGGCACTTCTAAACATAAATCTGCGGTGTCTTCTAGCGGCTCTCAATCCCAGCCAGGCGATGCTCGCTTGAGTGTCAGCGGGGGGAAGACCAAGGAACGTAGTGCAAGGGGTTTGTGTTGTCTTTCAAGTTGACCCTGCCTTCTTGATTTCCCCAGATTGATATTGATATCGATGTCTTTTTTTTCTTTTTCTTCAATCTCTTTGGTGCGACAGGTTACGAGGCGGACATGATCGTGGGACTAGATTCCAACTTCACAGCGTTGATAACAGCTCCTACTCAAGCGAAACGAGCTGTTGGAGCCGCTCATGGAATGAAATTGTGGATGATGGTGTGCGCGAAAGACGTAGAACAGTTCGCTTACACCAAACCTGGTCTTTGGGTCAAGATAGGTCCTACCTCGTTCAGTTATCGTGGTAATTTATTTTATTTTATCTTATTTCCTTTCCTTTTCTTCCCTTCCCCATATTCTTGCCTCTGGCCCGCCACTTTCGATTGATTTTCTCTGGTTGTACGCACTAAACTAAGGCCTGCTATAGGCGGTCTGGATCTCACGCCCTCAAAGCCCACCGCTGAAAGCTGGGGGAATCAACTATACGACAATGATCGACATGGAAGAAAGTGTGTTGTATATACGGATCCACAGTCAAATACTAAGCATGAAAAAGCTATGATCGGTGAGGCAGACTGAAACTTCTTATGCTTATACTTCGAGAGCCCTCGATTTCAGACCAATCTCTTTTATATCGTCTTTCCTTCCTTTTCATTCTTCTTACCTGACTTGAAGCTTACTGACTTGTTCGATATCTGCAGAATACACCGTTCAAGATCCCAATGGTCAGCTCAAGTGCGTTATTAGCAACACATATATGAAACGCAAGTTCTGGAATTCATTCCTGACCAACTCATTGGTTTTCTGTCTCATCTTCTAGGATGCTTGATTTAGATGCACTAGCCCGAGATCCTGCCCAGGTGAAGAAATTGGCACCCGGTGTTCAACCCCAAAACTTGGTCGAATGGGTGAGTGACATTGTTATTGACAGCGCTTTTTTTTTTTACTGAGTATTCTATGATCACTGTTTTTCATTCGAAGTGGTTTAAAGAAAGCACCAAATTAACCGCAACATATGGGGTACCAAACACGGAGAACAAGGGAATAGATGCTCTATATAAACGGGCGGATATCGTCGCCGGGTAAGGGACTCGAGTGTTCACCTATCTCCGAGTCTTCCAATGATCATGTACGTTTCGCCTAATAGTACCATCCCCACTGGGGCTCACTGGCAGCCTGGTATGGGTTCAGGCTTCAGAGTCGTGGTGTTGATCACAAAAGAAGGTGAGCGTCTCCTAAATACCTGAGTGTTTGTTTTTCCCTAGTTACGGGATGTTCAATTCATCTGCTGTGATTGAAGTCCAGAATTTCAAAAAGCATGCTACCTAACATTTCATCTTTCATTACTTTGCTTTCGGTTCCTCTGTTTAGACTTGGATGCTTACAAAACCTATTTTAGCCCTCGATTCACTCAAGCCTACTCAAGCGGAGTACCTGATCTGTAGATCAACGTGAGGCTCTCCCAGAATTTGGACCAGTTCTGGGACGTTGGGATATTTGCTCATAATAAAGTACTCTGCAGTAACTTATCACTGTATTGTTCTCAATTCATCGTAGCTGCGATTCCTTCTTGAACTAGTAAAAAGCGCGTTCAATATGAATATTCACAGCTCAAAACCAACCCTTAATTATAAACGAGTACATGCGATGATGATTTTCATGTAGCTTCCACCAATCCCAGTTACTAACAAGGTAAATATTTTACCAGTGTTACCTCGATCATTTGCAAAGCTGATAAAAAAATTAACATGTAATAAATTCAGTATGATGAGAGCCCAGAAATAAATGATCAAGGGAGAAGGAGTGAAAAGGTGAACTTACAGCGAGGTGATTTCAGCACATATTGTTTATACTTTGACCCTATTCCTGGGATAACATGCGCCCAGTCTCCTGTCGGTATGCTTCTATACAAGTAATGAACACAGAGCTCTAAGGACTATAATATGAATACTCACCCAGCCAGGATGTCAGCGTGATTATACTGCTGATCCATCCAGCTGTTGTATGGCGTTGGAGCATGATGCACGAGCGAATCACTTTGGGTGTGCCACTAGATGCCGTTTCAGTCAGTTGATGTCAAGAATCGAAAAAAGACGCTGCACAGATTACAGCAAGTGAAGGTTAAGTGAAAAGCCCGGTGTACTATATCCAAGCTTCAAACGGACTTGGAAAATCCCCCGATACTCACCCAGGTAACAAGGTCGCTGGGCACTGGCACACCCGAAGGCACCATTCGCCGCAATGCAGCTTGGTTCTTTTGCAATTCATCCAAGTCTAGAGTGCTAGACGATCCAAAGGAGTATCAGATTACATTTTGACAGTTACAAGAAGGCTCGAAGAAGTGGACGAGCACGGCACTTACACAAGCTCAGATCGAGGATCTCTAAGAGTGTATTCTGTAAAGCAAGCAGTTAGTATGATGTATCAAGCGCTTATCCGGAAACTCACCGATCAAGACAAAACGATGCTTGGTTTCGATTTGTGAAGCAAGCATGACTGGACAAGCACCTCGCAGCTGCAGCTCATAAAATCCCCAGGCTTCTGCGGTTTCAGGATCAGGCGTCATATCAAGACCTCCTAAGAAGAGGAGATTAAATTAGTCCATCCAATATTGGTAACTTGCAGCGGCACACCCAGATAACTGAACGAAGTAGGTCCTGGTATAACCGTCTTGGCAGGGTCCTGCACCGCGTCCATGAGCTTTTCAAAGCATTCCAGTCGATAGAGCTTGAGACTTCTGGCTCGTTTTTCATGTTGATCTACATATTTTAAGTAACGTCAGTATAGTGGCTTGCTCACTGATTGTAGACGTATCCACCTTTTGTTTTCGCAGAGGCCTCCTTGGATGGCGAACTCGTCGACCCGGAATGATTGGGCAGCGTGGTATCCTTGAAAGGACATGTAGTAGCAGTCGTCGATGGAATCGAAGCCAAGTTCATGCTTGTTGCTTTCTGAATTGGAGAGGCATTGATCCCTAAAGGGGTATGTCCCAAAAAGGACACGACAGACAGGAACAGAAGGGTCCTGAGGATGGTATGGTAGTGACAATAACAGCGCATGATTTGAATAAAAGTATATTGAAAGAGATAATGAAGTTGACCAGCAACTTGAAGCTGTCAAGATCATAAAGCAGGTGTCAGTCAATAATTTCTGGGACGAAAGCCAAAGAGGACATACATCGGTGACCTGCACTTTGAGAATGATTCAGCTGTTACTACGTTGATGCCTTTATACCACCAGCCGGCGCTATAGAGTGTCAAGAAGTTGCCAGGGTAAAAGATCGGTCCCGGAAGAATGAGTACGAATTTGAAAAAGTATTGCAATAAATCGACAGATGAGAGAAATAATCGTCGCATGAAATCTCATTGGAATAAGACCAGGGAGCCCATCGCGCCATGTGCATATAGAGCCCAAAACAAGTCAAATGAAGGCCAGCTGGGAGGTGGTGGTGACCCGAAAGACTTAGAACGCAAACGAGCAGTTATCAGCGTTGTCCATAAGAAACTGAGCGTCAAAATTTCTACAGTTGAAAGGAGAAGGTACCGGCGTACTCGCGCAAAATTCAGAAAAAAAAAGTGAAGAAAATGCTTTTCCTTTGCAGAGCTTCGGCGACTTGATTCAAAGACCAGTCACGGGAAAAGGTCAGCGCTTTGATGAAGCTCCATGCACATTTCTGTAATTTGGAATCGTGTGTTCCGAGAAATTGTGCGATGGAGAATTGGAGTTGGGAAAAGACCATCGAGTCAAAGATGCAAAAGAGTTCACAGGGCTTGCACAACCTCAGAGTAGAGAGCAAGCGAATGAGACAAACTTTAACGCAGCTGAGCTGCCGTCGTGTCACATCCACAAAGACAGTCCTCTTTGCCGGCTGTCAATGTCCGTTTTGACATTCTAGAGACTTAAAGTGAATGGTCAGGGGATGAGCTTTTGTCGTGGTGAAACTCGAAAGCAAACGGACTCCAAATACAACCCGAAGCAAGGTCTCCAGGTTTATTCTAAAAAAGGAACAAAGCACTCCATCAGTTGTTAGTTGATAGAACATATCATCAAGGTAATTTGAGGAGAGATATCTGAGTAGCGAACCATATTCGGGTTCGGGACTGTCTTAACCCAAGGGGTAATGCCACCGTCACCAATTTATTAGGTAGACCGAGTTGCCAAACATTCAGCAATTCCAGCTCCACCACCAGTCCGGAGTGTTGCACGATATACACCGATTCAATAAAAAAATACAGAAGGAAACCGATACAATTCTACCCATCCAAACCCTTAGCCTCAACAATGACGCGGACAAAGATTTTACTCACACAATTCCGATCCCATTTCGCAACTCTTGTGTTGTTTCAGGGTTCAAACCACCTCCAATGAACCAGAAGAAGATACAGCCTGAAGCACAGTCTCGCAAACCGATCTTCCTTCAACTCTTTCGGATAGTCTGCGCCCAGACTATACGCCGCTGCGATACCGGAGATAACCGCCACTTCATGCGCATTGACAAGCGTCCACGATCCCGCAAAGCGGGTGTGATAGCGGTGGCTGCGGACACGGTTCAAGCAAAAGAGAAAGGGCACCACAAACAAATAATGGGTGTAAGAATGACAAAGCTGGTGCCACCAATTTTCCGCAACTATAAAAAATCAAACAAACAGATAGTTTAGTTTAGCGGACCGATTATAGAAACGCGTTGAATGAAATGAAAATAACTATAAGTGGGTACTTACTAATTTTCTCGGGCCTTATTTCATTTTTCGACCAGGTATCAACGTGCTTTTTATTCAGGAAGATAGTCTGGGAGAAATATAAGCAGCTGACACGAAGGTTCGGAAAGTAAGCCGGTTCGGAGACTTGAATCTCACCTGGAATACATGTTTCTCCAACGGGACATCCTAGTCAACACTGAAGCATGAATAGCAAATCGCAAAAGTTATTTGAACGAGATCTTGCCTTTGGCAATTGATATTGGAACGCGGAACAATCGAAACTCATTTCCAGTTTCCGAGCATCGGCAGGGGTCTGTTTGATGAGATACATCCTGAAGAGAACGAAGAGGAAAAGGGTTATCGGATTGCAATAAGATTCCGACGGTTCTTCTAGCACTCACGGTTGGAACAACTTTTTCGCTTTCTCAACCCTCCCGGACTCGTCGCGGCCACTTAGATCCGAAACGGCGACGTGGTCATTGTACTGAAGTTCATACCACCTTTCCATGTAATCCAGATCCTAAAACCAATCATTGCATGGTTATGAGAATAGCCGTTTTCTATCCATTCGAAAGACAGCTTACATTGTGAGTCACGGTGACATCGTCACTCCATATTGTGCTTCCCAAAACTTTCTTTTCAATCCATCTCGCCTCCTTGCCTAGAATCTGTTTGGCCGTATCTGCTAGCACACAGAAGACGATTCCATCATAAGTCTCTTCCAGAAGTTCCTCTTCTATCGCATCGTTCTCAGATTGCTTGACTTTTTGCTCCGGATCGGAAGCGTCGGCGGATGGAAGGGAAGAAACATTCGATTTCAATTTTCGAATGATGGATACGCGAACGCCGTCCTGTTGAGAACGAGCGAGTACTTGCTTAACTTGAGTGTCGAGTCGAATAGAAACACCTCTCTTCTCGAGAGATTCCTTCCAATCAGAGTATACAGCGGTAGCTTCCGGAAAGACCACCATTGGTGGTAAGTTTGAAGTCAACATTTTTCGGTCGATAGGATACCCTGTATAAACGACAAAGACGTTTTGGGATTAGCCTAATAACTAGCATGGGAATTCAGAACATGGCAGATTGGATTGGCATGAAGGCCCTTGCAGCCCCATCCAAGCAAAACTTCAGCTCCAAGAAGAGGATCAACTTACACATGCCGTATGTCGGGGACGTGTACAACCTCTCCATCATGACTGTCGGGAGGTTCGGTGTGGCGTTTCCAGTGCCTGAAGGCAAAACGACCAAGAAAACACAAGTCAATAACACGGTTCGGAGTACAAGCCCGACATGAATGGCTACCTAGGAAGAGCGCTAGGCTAATTGAAAATTTCTTCTTGTGAGCGCAGCACTACGTAGACAGCTGATAAGACACACCTAGGGTAAATCATGCAATTGATAAATCTATGGGTCAATTTTTAGACGGCCTTATTGCGAGAGTTTGTGGAACAGACTCACTCATCAGAAAAGAAGAACATCTTCAGGCTCACTTTGATAGGTATCATGGCGAAAATAAGCTCAAACCATCGCATTACTTTGATAGCCCATGAGAAACGTTTGATATCTTTGGAATGGCGCGCGACCAGCTGGGTAGGATAAACATTGGTCCAGAACTACGATAATAAACGTCGAATTAGTGTCAAGTGAATTCATTCGGATACGATTCAATAGCAAACCCACAGTGTTCCCTTTCCCGAATGACACCTGGAGATCAACACTAGTAGGTAGATAGATGGCATGAGAGGCGAACTAGCCAAGTTGCAATCAATGCCCTACGGTTGGGGATGGTGATTCAACTTTTTGAAAACATAGAAAGTATGATGATATATATGAGATCCTCTGAACATGCGGGTTAGGAAACGAATATCAATGTGTGGACGGGATGAATTTACCCTTGAACACCTTGATTAAGCCACCTTGCACCATACTCTTTTTGGTCAATCGGAATGGAAAACATTTGGCCACCACAGTGACTCTGAGCCTCCACAACGGATACATGGAATCTATCCGGATGTTGGGCGAGTGTATCGGCACACGCCATTCCTGCCGCTCCTGCGCCTACCTATATTTATTCGTGAAATCAGGTTGTCAACTTTCAGTTCTGCCAATAAGAGTTTATCTTGCGCTCACCACGAGCACCCGCTTCGGTCGACCGGTTTCACAATCAGCAGACATACAAAATTAACTAAGAATTTGACTTGAGCGAGCCTAGAAAAGACGAAGGAAAGTTGGAGACAAGATGAGAGTCGGATGGAAGTTGTAAAACGAAAAGCGAAGTCTATAAAGGGGATCTCCAAAGGGTCGTCGCACATCTACGTCAGTCGACGCGTCGACGCGATCGGTTCCGCATAGCAGTGGAAAATCGAATATGGAAATTATGTTTTGTCAGGCGAAAGAGCAGCTGGACGAGCGAGCTGCAGGGCAAGGCCTGGAACGCTGTACATGCGTTGACAAACGCGCTAATGTTCATGACAACTCCCAACTGAAAAGCTAAAGTTTTAGTGCGATTGGCCAAAAATAGTACGTAACCCTATTCTCGTTCTTGTTTTGAGAGTTACTGTGAGAAATTAAGATGATGACGAAGCTAGAAATTTACTTGAAGCTTCAAGTTCCTTTACTTGGACACGCTTATGTCTGACAGCGTTACTGTCATTTAGTCCAGATAAATTCCTCCATAGAATTAGCCTCAGCCTCAAGATATATGATGGTAACGCTGTACCTCGGGATCGCGATTCGGTCCAAGCCGGGCTTTCCGGAGCAACTAGATTTTATCTGCAGAGTGTAACGTATACGCACTAACCGGGACAAAATGCCTTATAACTGGGGCAGACATAGCCAAGGATGCATCTCATATTCCTCTAATCATGGACGTCGAACGCAAGCCACTTGATGATACTGTTATCATACGCCCTTTTTACTCGACGGATTCTGAGCAGGTCCTCAATGTATACTTCACGGGCCTGGTCAGCGGAGGTATACCCCTCTATCCATGTCTTCTACTGCTACTCATACTGACTCGGTGCATCAAGTCGATTCCGCGGGCTACTTTGCAGTTACTCGTGCTTTTTTACATTGGGCTCCAATGTATCTTGCTTATTTTCTTTCGGTTTCCGGAGGCGGGACGTTGTTGTTAGCACTTCGGACAGACATCCAAATACTCGGTCTGGCCATCGTTTTCCTATCCTGCTGCTTTATGTTCTTTGTCTACTACCGGATAAGAAACGCCTTTCTGGGTTATTATCAAGATGGTCTTCGTCATGACATGACCGATATTTCGCAGTATTATCGGCAGGATCATGAAAAAGACGGTTATCCTATAAGGCGTTTCTGGGTCGCTGAAATCCCTTCCATGACATCGGAAAGTGGCTATGAAGTTGTGGGATGCGTCGCCCTCGGTAAGTCGATTATATTATCGGGATATTCCTTTTATAAGGGCGACTGATGCAGATGTTACTAGATTGCTCGTTAAATCGTGATGAACCAATGATCGGAGAGCTGAAACGCCTCTTCGTCTTGCCCACGAATCGCAAAAGAGGAATAGGCACCAAACTAATACAGACAGTGATAACTTTTGCCAAAGAACAAAATATCACGTCTTTGCGACTTGAAACTACCAATTTTCAGCCTGTCGCTCGGGAAATGTACACCCGACTAGGGTGGTATCATCATGATACGAGAGATAGTGACTTTGAAGCTGGAGATATGAGGATGAGTTTCGTCGAATATTTGTTGCCATTATAAAAGCAATTTCTCGCTACATGCTATCTCTAGGATTTTTTACGACAACCACAACTAGCTAATTTTTTGTATCTCATCGTTGTCTACTACTACATCAGTGATAATCTTTATGTATACGTACACTACATACTTTCACATTCCAGACTACAGTTACCTGAATTCCAAAGACAATCGGCATTTACGGACCGATACTAGCACAAAGCGTCCAATATTTCCTTCACATCTTGTTACATCTTTTAATGCTCTGCAATAAGAATACAGTACTTGTGGGCAAAAAGATCCTGCTAGTGCCATATCAAATAGAACACGTTGCTGTGAGTGTTCGGTATTATCAGTGATCCGTTCTGAGCTTCATTCTGCTGAGCTTCCTTTCCCTTGTATTAGAGATATCATAATTGGATGGAAAATGAAGAGCTTCGAGCTCTGACCGCCAGTGAGCCTCTGAAGCTGGAGCAAGAATATGAGATGCAACGTTAGATTTGGTAAAGATCGCCATGAACTAGTAGCGGAACTAACCAAATTTGTTTCGTATGTAGGAAAATGGCAGATGGACGAGGATAAGCTGACATTCATCATCATCGCTCGTGAAGGCGATACCTTCATTCCGGATACTGTCAATCCTACAGATCCTCGAGTTTCCTCACTTCCCATGGTTGGAGATGTCAATATATTTCTGTCTGGAACCCCGCTATCCGTATCCGAATCTACCAGAAGCCCAGCCTCAGATGATGGTCAGGAGTTCACTGCGGAAGCAGAGATCATGATTGCCGGTAATTCACCATCGCATCACTTACACTTAATACTAGTACTTGTCGTCTGAGAACAATATTCACAGAACCCTTGTATCGCAGAAGGGGATATGCTCAAGAGGCGCTACGGCTCATGTTCCAATATGCAACAGGATATCCAGCAGAATATTTCGTCCATCATCCTCGGACAGAGGAACCACGGGGAGAAGAAGCTCGACCTGTCTGTGTAAAAATGCCACATAGTATTCCTCCCAGCTCCTTGATAACGCGTATTTCGGATAAAAATTTTCCGAGCATCAAGCTGTTTGAACAATTAGGCTTTCGAATTACTAAACATGTTGAAGTCTTCGAAGAGGTTGAGATGAGGTGGAACGCACACTCCTGAAACGGTCCATGTACATAACTGGATACTTAGTATCTCGACTTCTTTTCAATGAATTTAAACGTGGCAATGGTTTTACATACAGCTTTGTGGTGAGAGCGAGGAGGTGTCAATTGAGATATTAGAACGTTAAGTCCGGTTCCTCGTATGATATCAGTATGATATTAACCAGGCAGTGTAAGACGTACCTAGTTTACGGGAGTGAATAAGTTTGAGTAAACACCAAATCGGGAGGTGATACACATCGTAATATTTGCAGAGGTCTAGGAAGCCCGCAAGCGTCTGCAGTGAAACTTGTGTTTATAAGCATATGCGGACCTTGGATTATTTTGTCACTCAAAGAGTAACTTTTCAATTTCTTCTGTTCCCGAGGTCGAAGCGACACTCGGGATGCCCTAAGAACAAGCTTGATTTCGAGACTTATGAGTCAGGCATTTCTTGTGAACACTGTATGGGACCCAGGGTTAAGCAATAAATCCAAAAGGATTCTCCCAACGAATTCTCATGAATGCAGTGGCTTGTGCAACGCTGAGGCTTGATTCTCGGAATGACCGAGGAGGCCCTCAGAACTTGCACGGTATAATCGCGGCACCAGGACCCGGCCGATGTATGTTTAGTCAAAAAATCACCAGAACAAAGGACACTTAAAAGACAGTGGAAAGTATGATTCTACATTCGACATTATTTTTACACTCGCCCCGATAGATCAAAACACAGGAAGGCAATTTAACCTCTTTCAGTATTTGATTATTCCGGCCTACTGCTGGCACTAGTGAGCAGAGATAAACTGAATTCCACCTGATCTTTCAACCGTGCAGTCAGCTTAAGTTTGTCATTGAAGGACTCATGACCTTCAAAATAGTACTTAGACGAGGAAAAACCACCTGCAGATTCGTATCGCTGTGCATCTGAAATGCCAGCATTGGAGCATAATAAAGCGGGTAGATAATCAAGGATAATGACACCCCAGGAGAGCAGTATATGACTGGTTTCCTTGGGTGTCGGCGCAGTGGGACATTACCATTACTGAGTAAACAGCCAGTGGTAAACAGTTTTCAGCCGAAGATGAAGAATAGGGGGAACACGAGCTTTCAAGCTTTCAAACCGTTTTTTTCGCGAATGCTTGCTGTCTGAATCCTGATATCTTACTCATTTGTACCTCTTCAGATCCAGCCAAGTTTGAGACTTGTGCTGCACTGTATGTTCCAATGCCGTGGCTCGATTCTTTGCAGACGTTTCACTCCCTTGATGCTCTGAGAATCGAGCGTGCATTCAGTGAAGAGTCATGCAGAAGTACGATAGCAGCTTACATACTGAGTTCAAGTGTAGCAGTTTGTAGACGCGGAGGTGTTGAGATGCCGACTCCGTTGCGTCTTACTGAGAGAGCCGGCCTTACGTTGTGTGACGGTGTCACTGGTGTCACTTCTCTTGGGTTTCCTTTATTCCTTTCAAGTTTGCTGTGATGAATCGCGGTGTCGCGTTAGCTGTCTTTGCCTCATACTTCGCTATCATCGCTGTTTTGCTTGGCACTTTGCTCAAGATTCTTCTACGAGAATATGTCTTGCAAAAAGATAGTCCGAAACGGAAACGAGCTGTAATTTTCACTTTACTTGCAATTGGCTCCTTTATCCACACCTGGTACTGTGAGCGAATTCGAGGACTCTGCAGAGGCTGTATCGACTTTATAACGAGATATGTTTAGGTTTATGGAGGCATGTCTACTGACTGACCTCACAACGTCTGCAAAATCTGAGTTTGTGTATAGTGGAGTTTCAAGGACTATGAGTCCAAAATTGAAGATGTCAACGGTGCATTTCTAGACCGCTTGAGCCACTGGCTCATAAACACCGCGCTCTTCGAACAAGCTTGGTACACCGTCTGCTCTGAGCCAATCAAGTGGTGGTTCAGTGAACAGGTTCGTGTCCGATTTATGCAGGTTCCGTTATGCTCTTAATCCTTATCGTCTTAGCTCTGCTCGTATACAGTTGGCGCTTGGACCATTTTCATTTTTGTGGAAGGTACTGTACCTCATCGAGCATCCTTATCTTCACTGAACATCTGTGTCAGCTAAACGCCATAAGATCAAATATGCCTGGACCTACATGCTTCTAGGACAACTCGTTGCGATATCCGTGGCTTCAAATCTCTTCTATGTCGCCCTGTCTTTGTCGACGCCGCGTTCACCTATCAAATCTAGGGCTGCGAGTCCGGTACTTTGGCTCAGTATCTTATTGTCTTTACTTGCCGTCTCATATACCCCGTTTACCGATGAGCGAACCTTCTTGCCGAATCTTCTCGTCATGCACACATTGGCGGCAATACCATTGCTTCTTGGACAATATATAGATACATCACGCTTTCGACTGAGCTTCAGCTCGCTTTATCTTCTAGTCTTCATCATAACGGCATCCATACATACATGGAGCACTCTAGTTTTATACCAATTTCTTGATGAACCCATTGTGGGAGCACTTTGGAGGACTCTTCACTCCCACCCTGCTCAGTCGTCTATTGGTTGGGATATAATATGGACGAGCGCCTCATTTGTTGTGTGGGCTATGACATTCAAGGCGAGATATCGGGTTCCTTTACTAGTTACACCTTTCACTTCTGTGGGTCCCATGGCATCTGCTCTAGCCTTCCTAGGTAACGGTGATGAAGGGCGTATCCAGCTTTCTTTGAAGGCAGCATAGATTAGTTTTTTGCTACAACAACAGGATTTTCAATCATGCTCTAGGATGTCTAATATCAATATCTATTCTCATCGATAGTATCGCAACTCTTCAATCAACTTGCGCCATTTCTAGTATGAGGTCCATCATCCTGTTCCAGTGATGAAGTATGGGATTTCTCTCACCAGAAAGACTCTAGTGGGCAGATGATCATCCTCTTGTGAAATTACAGCGTCTTTCTACCGATTGCGCCCCAAAGTGCCCATATTGCATGCTTATGGTGTCTCTTAAAGAGGTTCATCGAAATATAAGAACATGAACAAGCTAACTGCAGGTCATTCCTGGAGAGCTTACAATGGCGCCCTCTGTAGCTGAGCTGAAAGGAGATGAAGCGACAAACCCCGCTTTGACAGGGAAGCCAAAGGTAAGCTGATAATTAAATTTCTACTCTCATAGTCAGGTAAATGTTCACTTCTTAGCTTTCACACCCGTTTTACTATCCATATTTCGACGTCAAAGAACAGTTCCCGCCAACTCAACTGTTCGGTGAGTCATTACCATTCATGTCACTCCACCTCCTTTCGGTGTATTGACTTTGTTCATATCTTCCAAGAACATAATGACCCAGGCGCACGAGCTGACCCCGCCAAACCTCATCTCCTGACCGCAAATACCACTACACGGGACATAAGCCCCTACATTGGGACTGAAATTACCGGGGTTCAAATATCCCAATTGAGCAAAGAAGGTTTAGACGAGCTCGCGCTTTTCGCTGCAGAACGGAAAGTTCTTTTGTTCAGGGACCAAGACTTCAAGGATATTGGACCCGAACGCCAGATTGAAATAGCCAAGTGCGTCGTATAACCATTTATAGACGGCTTATAGAGTCTTTAAGTTGATTCTCATTTGACCTTATGATTTTACATCCAGGCACTTTGGACCCATTCAGAGACACCCGACCTCCGGAAATGTCAAAGGATATCCTGAATTCCATGTCGGTAAGCAGATGGAGATGACACTCATTTACCATAGTCGTTCATATCTCGTTAGTCTATCGCGACCCCGAACATGATGTTTTCAGGGATTACCGCGGAAGAGATCGTGCTAGCGGCGTCAGTTGGCATTCGGATATTGTGAGTAGGTGGTGCTCTTGTCAATCCCTAGGCAACAGAGCGTAAACTTTCATCCCACATTGACTCATGTATATTTCTATCAGTCATATGAAAAACAGCCACCAAGCACCACGTTTTTCTTCATCCTTGACCAGGTAGGTATTCCTCCTTTCGCCATTTGGAAACTTTCAGGAGCCCTCAACTCCTCCAACCTTTATCTCCTTACCACACATTTTTTCTCTATCTGTTGCACCTTGAACTTGTTCTTGTTCTAGCCCGGCGTAGGAGGTGACACATTGTTCCTATCTCAAGTCGAAGCGTACAAGCGTTTGTCACCCGAATTCCAGAAACGTCTTGAGGGGCTACGTGCTGTACACTCCGCAGTTCAGCAAGCAGAGTTTTCTGAACAGAGAGGAGGCCCTGTGCGCAGGGAGCCCGTGGAAACCGAGGTAAGCCTCTTGAGCATCAGTGATATGGTATGCTCCATTGAAACTTCGTTGCAGCATCCTCTAGTCAGAAAGCATCCCGTAACAGGAGAGAAAGCTCTCTACGTGAATGAGGGTTTTACGAGGCGGATCGTGGGGTTCAAGAAGGAAGAGTCGGACCTGATTCTGAACTTCCTCTTCAACCATGTTGCCAAGGGTGCAGATTTCCAGATAAGAGCCACATATGCACCTGGGACGGTAGTAGTTTGGGTAAGTCACGATCTTTTGACTTTCCTTGATCTTGAATTGCATCCGCTTCATCCTTTGTTATTCCGGTTTTCGTTGCTCAACTCCTAGGCCTATCCAAGGAGCAAAAGCTAAACTATACTTTTTCACTTGTCATGAGTCTCTGAACTGGTATTAACATCTTCCTTGTCGTGACTTTTGTATCGTCCAGGATAATCGCGTCACTGCGCACTCTGCCACGGTTGATTTTGACAATACCGTCCTGAGGCATGCAGTGAGGCTCACTCCGCAAGCTGAAGTTCCAATTCCCGCTTGACTGTGTACAAGTTCAGAGCGCTGGGCAATGTATTACTACTATGTATGAATGAACAATTACTTGGACACGAGACGCACGGCGGAAGTGATTTAGTCAAAGTACGAGCAGTTAAGACATTAGATGATTCTGAAGCAACGCCAAGTTGATCATGTACAGATAAACCAAAAGAAGACCACTCTACCCAAGCAGCGACTGGAAACAGTGCAGGGTGTATAAGACCGTGAAGTATACGGTAAAGAGTTGCGCGCGCGACCGGGAAAAACATACATACATAGACAGGAGTGTAGATCAAGAATTTCGAGAGTAAGGGTGCTGATTATTGCCTTCCGACAGATTGCCCACGGAAAGGTAGTAGATGTCGTTTTGTGAACAACTACTGTTGCTTGCATTCCTCCGGGTTGACGTTACCCGCATTTGCGGGTGCACCACCTCGACCTTTTGGTGGGCCACGGCGTTTCGGTGCAAGTTCAACTTCGGATTCAGAGTCCTGGTGAAAGAACCAAAGAGTGATCAGAATTCACCAATGAGGTGGATATAAAGAGTTTTAGCGCACATCGTCGAAACGCCCATCATCTTCGTCTTCATCTTCATCAAGATCGTCGAAATCATCATCCTCATCGTCGTCCATGATTTCGTATTCCAAGGCTTTGCCGGTAAAGTAATCAATAGCCTTTGGGATAATCTAAGGCAAGCATTAGATACGGCGAATCATGATGGAAGAAAAGAGATACCTTTTCCTTGAGATCTTCACCAATCTGATAATCCACCTGGAACTTTTCCTCAATCTCCTCAAGCTCATCTTCGTCGTATTTTTCGCTTTCGAGATCTTCGTCTGATGGTGGAACGGGAGGAGAGAAAAAGTTGAAGAAGGATTCCGTCGGGCGTGCTTTGCGAACTAGACGTGTGCGGTTAGTGTCTATAGCCAAAATTAGTACAAAGTAAAGTGAGTGAAGAAGGAATAAGAACTTTTATTCCGCTGCTTCTTGATCTCATATTCTTTCGTAAGATCCTTGTCTTCCTTCCACTTGATATCTGTGCCAATCGCTTTGTAGAAGACGAAATCTCCAGAGTATCCCACCTCGTCCTGGTAAAGGTACGATTTTTCGAGTGTCTCGTTCTCAAAGAACTCGTTGGGCGAAAAAACAAAGGTGATTTTGAATCCAGGCTTGCCCTCGGACAGTTTGTCACTTTCATTGAGATATGAAAGACGAATATCAAGAAGGTGCTTCAAAGCTCCTTCATCGCGCTCCGTGATGAGATCGGCGAGGCCAATATGATTGCGGAGAGCGGTGAGCCAGAATTCGGGGATTGCAGATGGTACTTTGTTATCTTTGATTAGAGGAGTGTAATCCTCGTCGTCTTTTTGAGATTGTTTTTCGCCGGCTGCGATTTCGTCTGGGGTAGGATTTTCAGAGCCGTTGATGATGGCTTCTCTGCGTTCGTACAAAGGCTTTTGGAGAGCAAGATACTGGGACAATAACGTCACGATTTTTTCTTTAAAAGATACGCAGACTGTACCTTCTTTTCCAGCTCAAGACACTCCCTTTTATACTGATTCTGCAGCTCCTGATATTTGACTTGAATACCCTTGAGTCCCTCGACGCTGAGTTTGACCTCAATTGGCAAAGACTCGAGATATCCTGAGCTTCTACCAATTAGTCCTTCAAGCTTCCCTCGAACCATCGCAAGCGCTTGTGCATGTAATGCATTGGTATCTTCGTCGTCGTCGTTATCCTCTTCTTTGTCCTCTGAGATATCGGGAACAGTGGGTCGTGAAAGACCAGCTGCAATCGGAGCATGGGTCAAAGGCGTGTTCTGAGGCGTTGGCGCAGTGATATTGCTACCGGCGATTGGAACTGTAGACGACATCGGCGCAGGTAGTCGACAAGAATCGGTGGTGACAAAGAGCAGAGTCAAAAACTTTCTCTTCACCCCCCACATGCTGCCGGTAGTTGCCGCTCAACACGTGGCTACTTATCGATTTATTTTTTTTCAAGTCCTGCCTCAAGCCGGAGTCATTTCTCTACAGGACCGCAATATTTTTTTTTCTCACCAGATCTTTTTTTCACCGGCATTGTCGCAGAAACGTAGAGCCATACACCAACGCCCGGACTAGGTCTCCAAATTTTCAAGGAAGGACTGTTAAGAGCCAGTTCGGCGGCGAATTTAGATTTAGGATTTAGGATTTAGATTTACTTTATGGCTGTGCAAAATTGCCAAATTTGGACGCGTGACAGC